>CAJQTV010000632.1:0-47465 GCA_907163055.1 Formica aquilonia x Formica polyctena | reverse complement strand
TTATTTAACCCAAAATTAAAAAGGGAAATTGGGATTTTAAATTTTTTTAAATTGAAAAAATAGTATTTTTTAAAAGGGGGCCCAAATTTTCACCTTATTTTTGGGGGACATTTTCCCTTTATTTTTTGTATAAAACAGTGACTTTTGGAGTTCCTGAAAACAGGATAGGGAAAAAATTTTTCCCGGGGAAAAATTTTTAAATTTTTGTTTTCAAAAATTTTATATTATTATAGTTTTTTTTGGGGGCGTATTTGCAGAATTTTGAAAAACAAAATGTCCCCCAGCGAAAAACCTTGTAAATTCTAGTCGGGGAACTTTTTTAAAAGGGACGGGGGTTGTGGGGGAGGAAGAAAGGGAAATTTTAAGTGTTGAAACGAAATTAGAAAGGCGAAACCAAGAATTTTTAAAGGTTTTAAACGCGTCGTCAACCTTAAGGGTTACATTTTGTACCAAATTTGGGAACGAATCGTCATTGGATGGGCCAAATCGTAAGCTATGTAAACTATGCAAGATAGAAAATAATAAAGTCATACTATTCGCGGTGTCACAAAAGGTCATCAAACTATACTCTCATATTAAGGTAAACAATCTTAATGAGGTATATACACATCTGGTACATCAAGTAAATATACATAAAAAAAAAAAAAATAATTAGCGCGTATGCTAAATTTACAATACGCATTCAACGGCTCAATAGTGAAAAAATATTTTTATTTGATACAATAACCACTTCTCAATTAATTATTTTTTTCTATCTCAGAAAGTACACATAAAAGAAAAATTGGACGAGTATGATACCTACTCTAATGAAAAAACAGAAAAAAATGAAACTGAAAAAAAAAAATCGGATCAATTTAAGGGGACATATTTACTTTTTTTTTCAACAAGCAAAATCTGAAGAGAAATGTGATAAAGTTTTATACTAGAGAGCTTAGAATTCCCATTAATATTGTGAATTAGCGAGCATTTAGAAAAATTTCTGACGTGTAAGTTAGTCATAAAAAAAATCAAGAAATTTATTGTCATTCGAATGAATAGTTAGATATAAATATGTTGTACATATTTTGCAGTTTTGTATTTTGGTTTTTTTATTTTTTTCCTACTTTAATCGTTATGTTCAGAAATACTGTTACCTATAAAATTTTAATTCTCATTATATTTATTATAGAATATGAATATAAAAAAAGGTGGCGAAGAAGACTCAATCATTTATGTGTCTCGAAACTGTTCGTCGTAAAATTACAGAAACAATATTAAGAGAACAACATTTACTGCCATAAAGAAAAAGCCTGTCTACGTTTTCTATTTCTGTACACAGAGCTGACAGTATGTTCATCTCAAAATCGTCGATTTTATGGGCATGACAGTTCTTGGGTGTAGATGAATGTTCTTTTGTAATTTTTGCTACTAAAAAACTTCAGTATATAATTTCCAATTTTTTTCAAGTAACGCGTAGAAAAGTCGATATATATTTAAAAAAGGATGCGATTTAATTTTAAATATATTGATTTAGAATTTTTATAGTAGAATATTACAAATGTAACACCCGGAAATTGGTCAAATGCCAAACGCATTGGTAAGGTGCACACATCAAAGTTTTCTTTCGCGCTCTCTATCCATAAACATAACATGATTTCTCTCCTTTATCGACCTCATCACATACGTTCTTCATTCGCATTTTTTAGATTTCAAGCTTCTAATTATTTATTAAATTAAAAAAAAATTTAAAGAATATCAAAATTATCTCGTTATGAACTAAAATGGCCTCTGTTCTTTCTCACTCAAATGATGGTGAGCATAATGTGGATTTAGATTTTTGGAATATTGGGTTTGAGTACGTGGGCAAAGAACGTATTTTAATGAATTCTAGACATAAATTGATTAATTACACTCGGGAAACGCCACTCACATGCAATTGCGTGCTCGGACGATTTACCGGATTACATTCATATGAACAGAGTAGCTCAAGTCTCTACTTAAAGATATTTCATGCTTCGTTTGGACTTAACCAGAATAAAGTTGGTAGCTGACAGTGACAAGATTAATGGGTTCAAAATTTTCGTAAAAGCGTTTTTAGAAAAATTGTGAATTAATTATGGCAATTTATGCTCTTTCATGGTAAATATCCAATAAACGCAAAATATTCTTTTGGATGTATCTCTTCGAACTTAGACCGTTAATTTACATTTTTTTTCAATAGTTACTAGATGAGATTATGGAAGAACAAGTTTTTAATAACGATCCTGAGTTGGAGCCTGAAGCAAAAACAGAGTATGCCAGAAATTTAATCATTTGGAGATATTAATGGAGATGAATCAGAACACACACTTCCTCAAGCTTTACTTTGCGACCAGCCAGTAACCCCTCAAAAACCTCTGTTGCAATATACCCTTTGACGCACTTGATGGGCATTGACATCATCCAAAAGATTGAAATGGGGCCTATAAGCAGATGATTGAAACGTTGTTAAAACTGTTTGTGGACTTCAATGAATCCGCCCCCAAAAAAAGTGGAAAAATTAAAGAGAAATTCTGGGACAAGCTTTGAAAAGACCTGTAGCAACCCGATGGAAATTCATTGTAAGACTCCCCCACACCCCCCCCCCCCACCCCCCCCCCCCCCCCCCCCCCCCCTCCCCCCCCCGCCCCATGATGAAAAATCTTCAGTTTAACAAGAAAAAATATTGACAAACGTTGAAGAATACTTTAGTTTGAATAATCCGCTAACCAGGAAATGGACTTTCAGGGTTAAAAATACATATTATAAACTATTATTAGGGACTTTTGGATTTTAAGTTATAAACGGTTTTAACCGCAATTATCCATTGTAGATTTATTGAAGAATACCCCTCATTGCAATCGACCCATAGCAGAAGCCCTTAATATATTACAAGGCGATATAAGATGCTCTTACGGATACCTTACTTCCAACACTTATTTCCCGTAAAAGATAAGTTTGGAAGCTTGTCAAGAAATTAAATTTTCAACTTTTGCAAGAAATTAGTATCTACATGGCCTAACAGGACTGATTTTCTCGCTTCAAACAATTCTTTGATGTTGAGGCAGCAAGGCCGGATTAGGCTGTAGCTGCAGCTTTCCATCCACACATTCAAAGCTAAAAATCGTTGGGGTCGCTTGAGTCAAACAGCTCACAATAATGTGTTTTATCAGCAATCAAAAGAAGTAACAATGGCAGCAGTCTATGATAGCAGCGATGACCAATATGTTAAAACTAAATGAAAAAACTTGAACGATTTCTTCGATTTTACTGTGTACTCTAAAACCCACAAACTAGTAATCCAAGGTTTTGAGAACGAGTAATTCAGAAATAATAGTTTCAAAAAGGTATCGGCAGAAACTAGATCTGATTTAGAATTACTAAATTTGTATCCTAGTATTAAAAAAGTGTTTATAAAATTTAACACTACACTCCCATCATCCGCTGCCGATGGAAAGATTGTTTTTAGTTACGCAACTATGTTTTAAATTTTCCAAAATTCAATCGGTAAATGATGAAACATTCGAGATATGGGAGTAGTAATGTAAATGCTATGCCAAGTGCTGATAAAAAATAGTAGTTTTTTAAACTCATATTATTTTTAATGTTAATTATTTTCGAGTAATTACTATTTTTTAAGTGATTAGTACGATACATTATAATGTATTATATTATATAATTTATTTTTTGAAAGATTTTATTTTCCAAGCAATTATTTTTGTTAAATTGGTCAATGATTGAATACGTAATATCAATTAAAAAAGAATATGGAACATAGTTTTATATTATAACTATTTTAATTATTAACGGTATTGCTGTGATTCATCTATATTATACAGATGTAAATACACTTATATTACTTGGTACAAAATGAAATTTTGTATTATATTTGTATAAAATATACAGGGGGGGAGTGACCAACCGACAACAAAAACAGGCGTATTTTTTTGCCTTTTTATTTTGCATTTGTTCGAAAAACACTCTCGACAAGATTCAACTTTCAATTTGCAAGGCTGATATGGTGAATTGGCTATTTTTTGCTTCATCTAACTTAAAACACCCCAAAGGGGAGTAAAAAAAAAAAAAAAATTCTCACCTTAATTTGTTTAAATAAAACCACCTTATATTTTTTTATATAAATTGATTCTTCGCAATATTTGGCATAAAATGTTATAAGGGATGAGATGGCCAAGAAAGTGGAATAGTTACGAGATATTTTGTATTTTAATTTTGACGTAAAACTATGAAATATCCCGTAAAATATTATTTTTTCAATTATGTTTACATCAATATTTTTTATGACAAGGAATACTGAAAGAAATCATTTGGTGTAAAGAAACACACATAGTTGTTTTTAAGAAAACGTATGTATTTTGCAATTAGCTAGTTACATTATCTTGGAAAAAAAGTTAAAAACAACTACTGTGTTTTCCTTACGCCAATTGAATACCTAATCATATTTTGTGAATACAAAGAATTGAGGTAAAAATCATCAAAAAAAATGGCAATATTTTACGATATATATTTATAATTTATATAAAATTACTGTCAAATTAAAGTATAAAATATTTCGTGAACTATTCACTTTCTGGCCATTCCCTACTTTGTAATTTTAATGCCGAATAATCGCGAAGAATCGATTTATATAAAAAAATTAGGATGGTTTCTATTTAAAAAATTCAAGGTGAAATAACCTCCTTTCGTTGAAAGTTAGATGAAGGGAAATAAGCCAACAACACCATGTCCCCCCTGCAAATAAAGTGTGACTTGTCGCGAGCATTTTCTCGGACAAATGAAAGTATAAATGCCAAAAACATGGCCTGTTTCGTTTCCAATCGCGCCACTCCTAGTTAATATTATAAAATGCTGCTGTTTTTTAAATATTTATATTTTGATCCTTAATATCAATATAAATTATTTTTTTAAACCACATTTAAATGCGATATTTAATTATTTGTTTTTAAACCATTACTAATTTTTTTTTAAAATAATCAAAATAATTTGCTTCGAGTAATTAGTTAATTTATTTGAGACCGATTAATTACTTATTGGAATAATAAGTTAAGTCATTTTCTCAATATTATTAATTTTTAAATAAGGGGTAATTCATTTTTAACAAATTATTAATTATTTTAATAATTAAGAATTTGAATTTACTAATTATCAATTTTTTACGAAATATTAATTCAGTTTCGACTTAAATATTAATTTTTTAGGTACTTAGAAATATTCTCTGTCGAACTTACCAATTTCTATGTAATAAATAATTACCTTTTTTGCCTAATTATACTTTTTTAAGATAATTAGTAGTATTTTTTGATTTATTATTTACTGGCCAAAAATGTATAATAGTACCATACGGATCATTTTTTTATTGGGGATTATTTGATAATAATAATTGAAAAGATTTGCCAAAAATAGCATTTTTGCCGATCACTGTGTGATGCTAATAATGATGGCAATAATTAATCCGATAATATTGTTGTAAATCTTGTTCTTTGGTTAGCCGCTACATAAAGACCAATTTTTTTTGTCTTGGTTTTTAATTAATTGCATAACATGTAATACATAGTATGTAAACTATGCAAAAAACAACACAACACATTTGTCTTTATGTAGCAGTTAACCAAGTAAAAAATTTACAACAGTATTAATTATTGCCGAATTATTTTTTCCATGCACATCAGATACGTACTCGCATTTATTATACATATGTATTTGATCGGGTTCGATGTCCAAATTATACATACATATAGTGCTTTGGCGTAATTTTAACTAACCTTCCTTTCATTGCGCTCCCTTTCGGAGGAGGAAGGGTCCTCTTTGGAACTGGCGACGTCGCCGTCGTCGCCGTCGCCATCGCCGTCCCTGGCCACGGCCGACGTGAGGCCCAGCCGTCGTGGTCAAAAAAAACGTTGCCGCCCCGACCGTCGCCGCCCCGCCATCGTGGCCCTCGGCCGTCGTCGTCCTGGCAGTCCGCCGTCCTGGGCCGCAGTGGTTCGTGGCCGGCATCGGCAGACGTCGCCGTCGCCGTCGACCGTCGCCGATAACCCGGCAGGCCTATGTCCGGCAGGCTAGTCGCACTTCGGGTTGAAAACAAAAAAATATACAATAAGAATCGAAAATAAAGTTATTCGTCTCCTT
Source organism: Formica aquilonia x Formica polyctena (assembly GCA_907163055.1). Classification (NCBI taxonomy): domain Eukaryota; kingdom Metazoa; phylum Arthropoda; class Insecta; order Hymenoptera; family Formicidae; genus Formica; species Formica aquilonia x Formica polyctena. The sequence goes on along the minus strand of CAJQTV010000632.1, from coordinate 41,324 downwards.
TACTTTGTGTCTCTATATTTTATTGGGCAGAGAAAAAAAGGACGAATCGCGTAAGCCGCCGAAAGAAGAGAAAAACCCCCCCCCGAAAAAAGAATTTTTTCATTATCAGTTTTACATTATTCGTAATTTATGTAGCGTTATATATGTATACGATACACAAATTTCAATAGTTATATAGCTCTAATTAATGTTAATTAAATATACATTTATAATAAGATAAAGTATCTGTATTACTTTTGTCTCACTTTAGATTGGCTTCTTCTTTCTAGTTAGAAATAAAAGAGAAAAATCATAGAGATGAAAGTAGAATTTGTTTTAAACCGAACTCTATTGTAAGCGTAATTGTTTAGGCACATTGTCTTGTTAGTTATGTGATCTGATACTATATACATATACGTATATTTTCCATCTTTATATACAAATTCACAAATATATATATACGCTACACACACGTTTAAATCAGCATATTATAGGTAACAAATAATTTCGGCATTCAATTGGTTATTAATTATTTTATTTTTGTTTTAGACATGGTGATATTAAAAAGTTGATAATAAAAAGTTCAGGAACTTGTATATAAAAATGTATAAATGTATATACAGGTTGTTCTAGACCCCGCCGTACACCCCCCCTTTTCTTTCAAAAACTAAGCATTTTTAGAGAAAAACGTTTTGAAACAAAATTGTATGTTTTGAACAAGAACATAAGACGGTGTCTGAGAAAATACTTTATTATAGTGTTTTGAAAGCTCTCGAGATAAGCTACAAGAATATGCAATAAAAAGTAGGCAGTTCATTTAAAAAATTGAAGGTGACCTTCACGTGACCTTAACGATGCCATCCAAGGTCAAACCAATGACACCATTTTATGTTCCCCTCAAAACCATACAATTTTTGTTCAAAACGTTTTTCTCTAAAATGCTTAGTTTTTGAAAGAAAAGGGGTGTACGGGTGGTCTAGAACACCCTGTATATACTTTCATTTTTATATAAAGTTCCTAACTTTTTATTATCAACTTTTTAATATCAACATGTTTAAAACAAAAATAAAATAATTAATTAACCAATTGAATGCCGAAATTATTTTGTTACCTATAATATGCTGATAACGTGTGTGTATCTATATATATATTTGTGAATTTGTATATAAAGATGGAAATATACGTATATGTATATATTATCAGATAATAACTAACAAGATCAATTGTTGTAAACAATTACGCTTACAATAGAGTTCGGTTTAAACAATTTACTTGTTATGATTTTTCTCTTTTACTTTTAAATAGAAAAGAAGAAGCCAACAAAGCTGAGACAAAGTAAATACAATACTTTATCTTATTATAAATGTATATTTAATTAACATTATTAGAGCTATATATTATTGAAATTTGTGTATCGTATACATATATAACGCTACATAAATTACAATAATGTAAACTGATAATGTAAAAATTCTTTTTCTATATTTTTTTTCTCTCCTTTCTCTCTTATATATTCTCCTTTTTTTCTCTGTAAATAAAATATATAGACACAAAGTAAAGAGAGAATATACTTTTTATTTTCTTGATTATATTAATATATTTTTTTGTTTTCAACCCGAAGTGCGACTAGCCTGCCGGACCATAGGCCTGCCGGGTTATCGGCGACGGCGACGGCGACGGCGACGTCTGCGATGCCGGCCAGAACCACTGCGGCCAGGACGGCGACGGCCAGGACGACGACGGCCGAGGCCACGATGGCCGGGGCGGCGACGGTCGGGGCGGCAACGGCCGTGCCCACGACGGCTGGGCCCACGTCGGCCGGGGCCAGGACGGCGATGGCGACGGCGACGACGGCGACGTCGCCGTTCCAAAGAGGACCCTTCCTCTCCGAAAGGGAGCGCAATGAAAGGAAGGTTAGTTAAAATTACGCAAAAAATATATGTATGTATAATATTGACATCGACACGATCAAATACATATGTATATAAATGCGAGTATGTATCTGATGTGATGGAAATAATGACGGCAATAATTAATACTGTTGTAAATTTTTTCTTGGTTAACTGCTACATAAAGACAAATGTGTTGTGTTGTTTTTGCATAGTTACATACATGTATACATGTATGCAATTAATTAAAAACAAGACAAAAAATTTGTCTTTATGTAGCGGCTAACCAAGAAAAAGATTTACAACAATATTATCGGATTAATTATTGCCATCATTATTAGCATCACACAGTGATCGGCAAAAATGCTATTTTTGGCAATATTTTCAATTATTATTATCAAATAATCCAAAATAAAAAATTATCCGATGGTCTATTATAAATTTTTGTCAAGTTAATAATAAATCAAAAAATACTACTAATTTCTTAAAAAATTAATAATTAGGCAAAAAGGAATTATTTATTACATAAAAATTGGTAATTCGACAGAGAATATTTCTAATTACCTAAAAAATTAATATTTAGGCGAAAATGAATTAATATTTAGTAAAAAATTGATAATTAGTATAATTAAATTCTTAATTATTAAAATAATTAATAATTTGTTAAAAATGAATTACCAATTATTTAAAAATTAATAATTATTAGAAAATAATTACTTATTATTCCAATAATTAATAATCGGTCTCAAATAAATTACTAATTACTCGAAGCAAATTATTTTATTATTTTAAAAATTAGTAATTGGTTTAAAACAAATAATTAATTATCGCATTTAAATGTGGTTTAAAAAAATAGTTATATTGATATTAAGATCAAAATATAAATATTTAAAAAAAGCAGCATTTTATAATATTAACTAGGATGGCCGATTGAAAACGAAACAGGCATGTTTTTTGGCATTTATAATTTCATTTGTCCGAGAAATGCTCGGACAAGTCAACTTTATTTGCAAGGGGGACATGTTTGTTGGCTATTTCCGTTCATCTAACTTCAACGAAAGGAGGTTAATTTCACCTTGAATTTTTTAAATAGAACCATCCTAATTTTTTTATATAAATCGATTCTTCGCGATATTCGGCATTAAAAATTACAAAGTAGGATGGCCAGAAAGTGAATAGTTCACGAAATATTTTATACTTTAATTTGACATAATTTTATATAAATTATAAAATATATCGTAAAATATTCATTTTTTTTGATGATGTTACCTCAATTCTTTTATGCACAAAATAATGATAGGAATCAATTGGCGTAAAGAAAACACATAGTTGTTTTTAAGAAAAGATATGTAACTGCTAATTGCAAATTACATACTTTTTCTTAAAAACAACTATGTGTTTTCTTTACACCAAATGATTTCTTTCATTATTCTTTGCATAAAAATATTGATGTAACATAATTGAAAAATAAATATTTTACGGGATATTTCATAGTTTATGTCAAATTAAAATACAAAATATCTCGTAAACTATTCACTTCTTGGCCATCTTATCCTTATAACATTTTATGCCAAATATTGCGAAGAATCAATTTATATAAAAAAAATAAGGTGGTTTTATTTAAAAAATTTAAGGTGAGATTTACTCTCCTTTTGGGGTTAAAGTTAGATGAACAAAAATAGCCAATTCACATATCAGCCTTGCAAATTAAAGTTGATCTGTCTAAGTGTTTTTCGAACAAATGAAATAAAAGGCAAAAAATACGCCTGTTTTGTTTTCGGTTAGTCACTCTGTATATTTATACAAATATATACAAACTTTCATTTTTTACAAATTAATATATGTGTATTTACATCTGTATAATATAGAGAATCACAGCAATAACGTTTAATATAATAATAGTTATAATATAAAACTATGTTCCATATTCTTTTTTATTGATATTACGTATTCAATCATTGACCAATTAACAGAAAATAATTGCTTGGAAAATAAATATTTCAAAAATAAATTATATAATATATACATATATGTATATACTAATCACTTTAAAAATTAGTAATTAATCGAAAATAATTAACATAAAATAATATGAGTTTAAAAACTACTTTTTTTTATCAGCACTTGCATTGCATTTCATTAATACTCGTATCTCGAATGTTTCATCATTTAACCGATTGAATTTTGGCAAATTAAACATAGTTGCGTAACTAAACAATCTTTCCACGGCAGCGGATGATGGGAGTGGAGTGTTAAATTTTATAAACACTTTTTTAATACTAGGATACAAATTTAGTAATTCTAAATCAGATCTAGTTTCTGCCGAGAACTTTTGAAATATTATTTCTGAATTACTCGTTCCAAAACCTTGATTAATATTTTGTGGGTTGGAAGTACAAGTAAAATCGAAGAAATCGTCAAAGTTTTCATTTAGTTTTACATATTGGTCATCGATGCTATCATAGACTGCTGCCATTGCTTCTTTGATTGCTGATAACACATTATTGTGAGCTGTTTGACTCAAGCGACCCAACCATTTTAGCTTGAATTGTGGATGGAAAGCTGCAGCTACAGCACTAATCCGGCCTTCTGCCTCAACATCAAAGAATTGTTTGAAGCGAGAAATCAGTCCTTTTAGCAATGTAGATACTAATTTCTTGCAAAAGTTTAAATTTAATTTCTGACAAGCTTCCAACTTATCTTTTACGGAAATAAGTGTTGGAAGTAAGTATCCGTAAGAGCATCTTATATCGCCTTGTAATATATTAAGGGCTTCTGCTATGGGTCGATTGCAATGAGGGTATTCTTCAATAAATCTACAATGATAATTGCGATTAAAACCGTTATAATTTTAAAATTCCAAAAGTCCCTAATATAGTTTAGAATATTTATTTTTACCTGAAATCCATTTCTGTTAGCGGATTATTCAAACTAAGTTCTTCAACGTTTGTCAATATTTTTTCTTTTAAACTGAAGATTTGCATCAATGAGTCATACAATGAATTCCATCGGGTTGCTACAGGTCTTTTCAAAGCTTGTCCCAGAATTTCTTTTAATTTTTCACTTTTTTTTGGCGGATTCATTGAAGTCCACAAACAGTTACAACGTTCAATCATCTGCTTATATGCCCCATTTCAATCTTTGGATGATTCAATGCCCATCAGTGCGTCAGTAATTGCAACAAGGTTGAGGGTATGGCTGGCGCAACGTAAATGCTGAGGAAGTGTGTGTTCTGATTCATCTCCATTACTATCTCCAAATGATTCAATTTCTGCATACTCTGTTTTTGCTTCAGGCTCCAAATCAGGATCGATATTAAAAACCTGTTCTTCCATAATCTCATCTGTAAATATTTAAAAAAATGTAAATTAACTGTCTAAGTTCGAAGAGATACATCCAAAAGAATATTTCGTTTATTTGATATTTACCATGAAAGAATAAATTGCCATAATTAATTCCAAATTTTCTAAACGCTTTTACGAAATTTGAACCATTATCTGTCACTGTAGCTACAACTTTATTCTGGTTAATTCCAAACGAAGCATGAATATCTTTAATTACTTGAGCTACTCTGTCATATGAATGTAATCCGGTAAATCGTCGACACGCAATTGCATGTGAGTGGCGTTCCAGAGTTTATTCATCAATCTAGAATTCATAAAATAGTTCTTTGCATACTCAAAACAAAATAACCTTTAATCACATTATGATCACAATATTGAGTGAGAAGGAACATATGCATTTATATAACGAGATAATTTTGATATTTTTTAAATTTATTTTTAATTTAATAAATAATTAGAAGCTTGAAATGTAAAAATGCGAATGAGAACCGTTGTGATGAGTCGATAAAGGAAGAGAAATATGTTATGTTTATGGATATGAGAGCGCGAAGAAAACTGTGATGGTGCACCTTACCATTGCGTTTGCATTTGACCAATTTTGGGTGTTATTTTAATATTCTACTATAAAATTATAAATAAATTATTTAAAATTAAATCGATCATTTTTTTAAATATATCGACTTTTCTACGCGTTACTTGAAAAAAATTGAAATTATATACTGAATTTTTTTTAGTACAAAAATACAAAGAACATTTATCTCACCCAAGAACTGTCATGCCCATAAATCGACGATTTTGAGATGACCATACGTCAGCTCTTGTACAGACATAAGAAACCGTAGACAGCTTTTTCTTTATGGCAGAAATGTTTTCTTTAAATGTTTCTGTAATTTTACGACGAACAGTTCGAGCACATAAATGATTGAGTCTTTTGCCACCTTTTTTTATATTCATATCTATAAATAAATATAATGATAATTAAAATTTATAGGTAAAAGTATTTCTGAAACATAACGATAAAGTAGAAAAAAATAAAAAAAACCAAAATACAAAATGCAAAATATACACCATATTTATATCTACTTATTCATTCGAATGCCAATAAATTTCTTGATTTTTTTTTATGACTAACTTACCGTCAAAAATTTTTCTAAATGCCGCTAATTCAACAATATTAATGGGAACTAAGCTCTCTAGTATAAAATTTATCACATTCTCTTCATATTTTGCTTGTGAAAAAGTACAATATGTCTTAAATTGATCGATTTTTTTTCAGTTTTCATTTTTTTCTGTTTTTCATTAGCGTAGTTATCATACTCGTCAATTTTTCTTTTATGGACTTTCTGAGATAGAAAAAATAATTAATTGAGAAGTGTTATTGTATCAAATAAAAAATATTTTTCACTATTGAAGCCGTGATAATTCGATTTTTAAATTTAAATAACGGAGCTAATTATTTATGTATAATTTACTTTGATGTACAGATGGTTATAAACGCATTAAGATTGTTTACCTTAATATGAGAAGTATAGTTTGATGAAACTTTTAGTGAACCGCGAATAGTATGACTTTTATTATTTTCTATCTTGCATAGTTGACAATAGCTACGATTGTCCCATCCAATGACGATTCGTTCAAATTAGGTACAAAATATGTACCATTAAGGTAAGCACGACGGTTACACTCTTTTAACAATTCTTGTTTCGCATCTTCTAAGTTTCGTACAACACTTAATTGCATTTCTTCCTCCGTACAACCTGTTCTTCTACAAGTTCCTGACTAGAATTTACAAGGTTATCGCTCGTGGACATTTTGTTTTCAATTCTGCAAATACGCAATAAAAACTATAATAATATAAAAATTATGAAAACAAAATTTAAAAATTATCGGAAGAATTATTCATATCTGTGTTTGCGAGAACTCTATAGTCACTGTTTATACAATAAATAAATGTATAATGTACCGTAAAATAAGGTGAACTTTGTCCTTTGATATAATATCTATTTTTTCAATTCAAATAATTTAAAATCGAATTGCATTTTAATCTTTGAGGTATAAATAAACAATATTTGCACTTTGTAGCATAATTTTGACTCATACAATAATAATATTGGATGAAATAAAGTCATCTCTAAAAAGAAAAAGTCACATAGTTTTACTGTATACAAGAAAAACAAATTCAGATTTAATAAATCTAATTATCTTGACAATAAAAGTAAATTAACAAATCCTAAAGTTATAAATATAAAAAATTTCATATTATTTGTTACATTAAAAATAACAATAAATGTGTAAAAATATTTTTTTGAAGAGAAAAAATCTATTTGTTGTTTTTTTATACTTGGTTACGTGATTCAACTTACCTGAATTAAAATTTATTTTCTGAACTCTCTACTCCAACTTCTTTTGGATGTAAACTTCTTTTATGATAGCTTTTTATTATTTAAATCTACTGTATACTATCACAATTATACATTTGTTTTCACACTTCAAAAATGATTCAACACGTTATTTTACAATGATATGATGGCATTAAGTGATGCCTCGGAAGATCCACACGGGTCAATGCAAGGACAAATTCTCCCGCTTAGATTAATTAATGAATATTTAAATCTTTTTCTTTTCAATTATATCAATTATACTAAAAAATTACATATCACTTTTTAAGAGAACTATAAGAAATAAAAGGTTTTTTAACATCTACACAATGTATATTTAATAATATAAGAAATGATAAAATTAAATTAAAAGTTACCACATTCTGTTCTGGCTGCATTTCCTAATTCACTGACAGTACTGCCAGCATATCGTTATCTTTGTTATTCACCAAACGTTAAACAATAACGACATGTTGGCAGCACTGTCAATGAATCACGGACTGCGGCCTCTGGCTGTGTTCCAAAATTCACTGCCCGCACTAATCTATAATATACGTTAAGTCCGTGATTCATAAATGAAAACTTTGACGATTTCTTCGATTTTACTTGTACTTCCAACCCACAAAATATTAATCAAGGTTTTGGAACGAGTAATTCAGAAATAATATTTCAAAAGTTCTCGGCAGAAACTAGATCTGATTTATAATTACTAAATTTGTATCCTAGTATTAAAAAGTGTTTATAAAATTTAACACTCCACTCCAATCATCCGCCGCCGTGGAAAGATTGTTTAGTTACACAACTATGTTTAATTTGCCAAAATTCAATCGGTTAAATAATGAAACATTCGAGATACAAGTATTAATGAAATGCAATGCAAGTGCTGATAAAAAAAAGTAGTTTTTAAACTCATATTATTTTATGTTAATTATTTTCGATTAATTACTAATTTTTAAAGTGATTAGTATATACATATATGTATATATTATATAATTTATTTTTGAAATATTTATTTTCCAAGCAATTATTTTCTGTTAATTGGTCAATGATTGAATACGTAATATCAATAAAAAAGAATATGGAACATAGTTTTATATTATAACTATTTAATATTAAATGTTATTGCTGTGATTCTCTATATTATACAGATGTAAATACACATATATTAATTTGTAAAAAATGAAAGTTTGTATATATTTGTATAAATATACAGAGTGACTAACCGAAAACAAAACAGGCGTATTTTTTGCCTTTTATTTCATTTGTTCGAAAAACACTTAGACAGATCAACTTTAATTTGCAAGGCTGATATGTGAATTGGCTATTTTTGTTCATCTAACTTTAACCCCAAAAGGAGAGTAAATCTCACCTTAAATTTTTTAAATAAAACCACCTTAATTTTTTTATATACTAGCACAACACAACGCGCGCTTCGCGCGCGCTATTTATTCTTTTTCATTAAACATTTTTAACGATATATACACAAAATAATAACTGTCAAAATATGCAATGACAGCCGCTCACGAAGTAAGCGCAATGACAGAACCAATCAGCATCGCGGAAAAGCGACAACAATACACTTCGAGACTTTCGAGTATCGACTTTACATGCCTTTTTTTAGATAGGAAATTGATCCGTCGCAATATTTGGCATAAAATGTTATAAGGATAAGATGGCCAAGAAGTGAATAGTTTACGAGATATATTGTATTTTAATTTGACATAAACTATGAAATATCCCGTAAAATATTTATTTTTCAATTATGTTACATCAATATTTTTATGCAAAGAATAATGAAAGAAATCATTTGGTGTAAAGAAAACACATAGTTGTTTTTAAGAAAAAGTATGTAATTTGCAATTAGCAGTTACATATTTTTTCTTAAAAACAACTATGTGTTTTCTTTACGCCAATTGATCCCCATCATTATTTTGTGCATAAAAAAATTGAGCTAACATCATAAAAAAAAAAAAATGAATATTTTACGATATATTTTATAATTTATATAAAATTATGTCAAATTAAAGTATCAAGCGACGCGGTAGCGTCGCGACGCCAAGTATATATAAAAATTCGTTCCAGCGTGTCAACGGTTTGCCTATGTACAGGGGCTGCGACGCTACCAAGTAGCTTATCCGGAATTTTAGGTCTAGTAAACTTTCGATTAAGATATTTTAATAACTAAAGCCGTAATAAAAAATCTAACGGCCCTTTTATTATATAATGTGAATACAAGCTTCCGATTGCGACCGGTTCGAATAAGATTGGTGCAGTCAATCCCGAGAAATGATGATGGTATGTCAGAATTGTGACATTTTTCGTTCTTCATCATTATCATAATCATAAGAAGATAAGTTTCAGACTCTCACGTACGTATGTTCGCACGCACACACGCAAAGCGAGTTTGTCCCTCAAGGCGCGTTTGCAGCGCTCATGTACGATTATTCGCTTGAGTGTGCAAATACGCCTTGAGAGACAATGTGTATGTGCGTGCATACGTATATGATACGTATCAAGCGGTACGCGGTAGCATCGCGACGTCAAGATATAATAACGTTATAAGGTTAATGTTCGCGACGTCAAGATATAATAACATTACAAGGTTAATGTTATATTTGAATCTGCTGCAGAAAATATATTTGGTCCTATCGAGTAAGTAGATTGAAATTTTGTATATATATCTGCTTATATATGTCTGCTTATATATGTTTATTTATTGTTTTATAAGTATATTATTTCTTGATTATATCTGAATATTGTCTAAATTATATCGCTTATTTGCAGGATAAAGCCAGGGCTGGGTAACATTTGAAATGGTTCCATTTTAAATATGTATTTAAAATGGAAATGGCATTTTGCATTTTCCATTTTAAATGCTTTTTTGGTAAACCATTTCCATTTTACATTTGGAATGGAAATATCTATACATTTAACCATTTGTAAAATGGGTAAATGATTTTTCTAAGCGCATAAGAGGAATCAAGTCCGGTGATTGGCCGAAACACAATTTCTTCTATGTCAGAGAGAGACAGACATATGAATCTCTTTGACACTCGACGCAGGAAGTTTCCGTTGACATAACCTCATTGTATCGGCTGTGTAGTCAGTGTAGTGTATTGTGTCCGCAGTTTTGCAGTTGAAAATGACAAGCAATCAAGAGGATAATGATATCGGAGAAAACGAAAATGCAAATGATATGAACATTAATTTAAATAATAAAACAATACCCCTAATATTAGATGGGACATTTTTCAAAATCATTTGGACCGAATCCGAAAATGTACAAGGAGAATGTACAACATGTAAGCGTAGAATAAAAGGTCGAATTGGTTCAACCACGAATTTTTTGAACCACTTGAAGGTAAGCATTTTTGCATCATTTTCATTAATATTATTAACCTTATATATATATATATATATATATATATATATATATATATATCGTATATAGATCTAGGTTATAGATCAATAAGTTTTTATGTTGATCTAATACAAAGTGTATATTAATCTGCGGGTGTATTAACTATTAAGAGTAAAAATATGGTTTTTTCTTTGTATGCAGACGAAAGGTCACTCCATACAGGAATATAAGGAATATAAAAATAAGCAGTCCAAGAATCCACGAAAAAGGCCTTATAACATCGATAATAATAATGTACAACCTGGCATTACTATAACTACAATGCAGAAGAAGCAGCGGCAGTTTCCTCTGAGCGTGAGCAGCGCATTTTCTCGCAATAGTCAACAAGTTGCAGATGATCTCATCACTTCCTTCGTTGTGGAGACAATGTCTCCAATGGATATCGTAGAACATCAGGCGTTTAAAAACCTTATATGTGGTAATATAGCGCTTAACCCGATTATTCATATTCAATCTGCAATCTGCATTCATTAATTTATTCACATGTTCATTTTTCAGTAATGAATTAATCTAATTTATATTGTTGTTGGGGTATATTTATTATTATTTTTATTAATATTGTTGATGAATTAATCTCTCAGGTGTCAATAAGCTGACAAATTCTGTTACCATAATGACAAGAAAGACGTTAGGGTCAAAGATGGATACCAAGTACACAACCATGTTACAACATCTGACAGAAACTTTGGAACGAACTAAGTACGTATGTACTACAGCTGATATTTGGTCATCATCGAAAAGAAGTTTCCTTGGGATAACTGCTCACTGGGTAAGGTTTATATACCTATTATCTTTATCTATAATAATGCATAATGCAAACTGAAAGCTACGTTTGATTTGTTATGTTAGGAGTACTGGTTCTTTCATGAAGTTTTATGAAATTTGTTGTATCGGCAGTTATTCGGCGATACTTCGATCTGTTGTATTCAAATTTTAACTGAAGATAAAGTATTATCAGAAATTATATTTATCATTTTGTATAATTATATATGACTTTGTGGATTAGATACAGAGAAGAACAAGTAAAAATTTTTTTGTGTAACGAGTTTTTATTAATTTGTTAATATCTTTGTTTCGTTAATATCTTGTTTAAATGTATGTTTCTTTCACAGATAAACGCAAGTTTTCAGAGGGAAAGTGCGGCTTTGGCTTGTCGCAGATTTAAGGGTAAGCACTCTTACGACAGGATTGCTGAAATGATTCACGATATACATTGTGAATTTAAACTTGACGCAAAAAAAATTGTAAAAGTAACAACGGACAATGCGTCAAACATGGTGAAAGCTTTTTCGATGTTCAGTCAAAACAATCAAACAATCGATTTGGATAACAACGACAATGATGATTCAGATGATGATTTCGTTATACAAGGCATAACTGAGACCACTGAGGGAATTGCGGATGACTCCGGTTCCATATCCGAAATATTTCTACCTGTACATCAGCGCTGTGTGAGTCATACACTAAATCTGTTAGCCACAGTGGACATCAAAGCTGCATTAACAGGGTCCGTATTTGGAAACAGTGGAGGGAGCTATACTCGTTCCCATCATTCTGCCTTTGGAAAATGCTCTGCCATATGGAATTTAACATCTCGATCTCCTAAAGCTGCTGAGACATATGTCGCTATTACAGGAAAGGCCTCATCATCACCCTGTGTCACTCGTTGGAACTCAACTTTCGATTGCTTAAATGATCTCATTACAGTCAAACAATTCCTTGGTAGTGTTTGCGATGCACTTGAACTGCCAAAATTCAAGGACACTGACTTGGAATTCTTAGCAGAATACATTGAAGGCGTCAAACCAATCGCGGAAGCTTTAGATAGGCTACAAGGCGAAAAAAATTGTTTTTATGGCGAACTTTTACCAGTTCTGCTGCAAACGCAAAAGAAGTTGCAAAAACTACAACTCCGGCATTTAAAATACTGTGCGAAATTAGTAGTCGTGCTGTTAGAGGGCTTAAACAAAAGATTCAGTAATTACTTTGACTTTTCCTACCAAGTAAACGATGCTATTTTAGCAGCTGTTAGCCATCCGTTCTTTAAGTTACGTTGGGTACCAAAAGAAAGAAAAAATGATGTCAAAGAATTGCTTGTTAATGAAACCGAATCTTTACTAACCCATATGTCAAAAACTCGAAATGATTCGATGAATGTATCCGAAGCCACACGCAGTGAAAGCTTTTTTACCTTTGAAGGGGGATCATCTTCGGATGAAAGTGTTGCAAACACCTCCGTTAAAAATATGATTGAACTGCAATGCTTGCAGTATTTGCAAAATGAAGATACACGTTTGGACTCGCTTAATGCATTTCCTACGATTAAAGAAGTTTTTATAAAATATAATACTGCGCTCCCGTCGTCTGCGCCAGTAGAACGCTTATTTTCGTATGGGGGTATGATTATGCGGCCCAATCGTCGAAGCATGTACGATGATACTTTTGAAAAACAATTGTTGCTTAAATTAAACAGCGTGCTTATCAAATAAAACTATAAAATGTATGAATACCCAAATAAATTGCATTTACTAAGGAAAATCATTTTGCATTTGAAAATTATTTAAAATATCTATTTACCCAATTTACATTTAAAATGGATTCGAAAAACCCATTTCATATTTTGCATTTTAAATACATTTTTTAAAGTATTTTACATTTAGCATTTTAAATGCAATTCAAAAAGCATTTTACCCAGCCCTAGATAAAGTAAAATCAATCAATCCTTTCAAGAAGGCTGGTATACTTTTAGCTGAAGAACTTTGCTAAACAGCGTAACATATTGGGTTACAGAGATTTGGCAGTAACAGACAGTAAGTACAATATAGTAGCACATATAAAACATTCAGTAGCACATATAAAACCAGATATGTAAATTAAATTAAATATTAAAATTCTGTTCTTTTCATTGCACACAGATAGAGGGAAGTGACCATAAAGCACTTAACTTCGGATGGACATAAAAACGATTAATAACTGTCGAAGTAAAAGAAATATTTACTATTTATAATGCGGTAAGGGGAATCCTTGCTCTTATGTTAAGTGATTGAACTGAAGTTGAATTCAATGTGTTAAATAGCTTGCAATTTGTGAAACACGAATACCGAAAATAAATATAAGCTATAATTATAACTATATAATTATAGCTTAAATTTATTTTCAGTATTCGTGTTTCACAAATTTCAAGCTATTCAACACATTGAATCACGTGTAATATTATAATAGCATGTTGCAATTGCTTGTAAATTCCTACGATTTTATCAAAAATGTAATAATGTCAGTGATTTCTCTCTGATAATATTCATAAAACTTATGAATATATATCTCGCATTGCAACATGCTATTATAATATTACACGTATGCAAAGGAAGCCAAAGTATTCATACGTAGTATTTATTTATTATTCTCAAAGTGGATTTTACTGTAACAAAATTTTGATCGTTTTAATTTATTAATCTGTTCATCAATATACATACATAGTATGTATACTTTGGCTTTCTTTATACGTATAACTATATTACATTATTTAAGAAAATTCAATAACCGATCAAATGTTATACGTATAACTATATTACATTATTTAAGAAAAAGAAAAACCTATGATAATTATATATCACATTGCACAACATGCTATTACAATATTAGTTATACATATGCGAAGAAAGCCAAAGTATATATATACATAGTATTTATTATTCTCAAAGTGGATCTTATTGGAACAAAATTTTAATCGCTTTAATTTAGTAATCCGTTTGTCAGTATATATACATAGTATATGTATATTTTGGCTTTCTTTGCATACATATTGAAAGACAGAAAGACGAATTAAGTGTGACTTGAAAAAAACTATATTTAATTATATGTTTGTGTAAAATAAAAAGAACAATTATAACTTTTATATATATATATCAAATTTTTATTTAAATATTCTATCTATAATTATATTTTACACATATATCTCGCAATTGTACAACATGCTATTATAATATTAGTTATATGTATGCAAAGAAAGCCAAAGTATATATATACATAGTATTTATTATTCTCAAAGTGGATCTTATTGGAACAAAATTTTAATCGCTTTAATTTAGTAATCCGTTTGTCAATATACATAGTATATATATTTTGACTTTCTTTGCATACATATAACTGATACGTTATTTTATAAAACAAAAAACTTATGAATATATATCGCAATATCAAAACATGTTATTATAATAATAGTTATATGTATGCAAAGAAAGCCAAAGTATACATACGTAGTATTTATTATTCTCAAAGTGGATCTTTTTGGAACAAATTTTAATCGCTAAATATATAAAAAAATAAAAAACAAGATTTTATTGCCTATATAGGATTCAATAAAATTAAGTGCCAATCCTACATAAATAAAACTACTGTATTATTGTAAGATAATATAATGTAAGCACATATATATTATTGTTGAACATTATATACTAAGTATAGGATTCAATAAAATTAAGTGCCAATTCTACATAAATAAAACTACTGTATTATTGTAAGATAATATAATGTAAGCACATATATATTATTGTTGAACATTATATACTAAAAATAAAATTAATGAATGCCAATTATACAATAAAACTTTATTATTGTAAGATATTCTACATAAATAAAACTTTATTATTGTGATTTACTTATAATTATTGAACTTTATTATTATTAGATAAAAACTATATCATATTATTAAAAATAAAACGAATGCCAATTCTATATAAATAAAATCTATTATCGTGAGATAATATTAAAAAAAAAAACAAAAAAACAAAAAAACAAAAGAAAATACTTAAAATAAAAAATACTTTGTCTTCTTTGGTATCTTCTATGGTACTTCATTTATCTTTTTTGGCATTATAAATATTTCGCATTGTACAACATGTTACTATAATATTGGTTATATGTATGCCAAGAAAATCAAAGTATACATATTATGCATGTATACTGACAAAGCAAATAACATTTTGTTGCAGTTAGATCCACTTTAAGAATAATAAGTAAATACTATGTATGAAAAAGTGGATCTTACTGCAACAAAATGTTATTTGCTTTATCAATATACATACATAATATGTATACTTTGATTTTCTTGACATACGTATAACTAACATTACATTATTTTATAAAAGAAGGAAAACTTATAAATATCTCATATTGCGCAACATGCTACTATATTAGTTATACGTATGCCAAGAAAATCAAAGTATACATATTATGCATGTATACTGACAAAGCAAATAACATTCTTTAAAAATAATAAGTAAATATTATGTATGAAAATATGGATCTTACTGCAACAAAATGTTATTTGCTTTGTTGGTATACATATACAGGGTGTCTCAAAGCACCCTTGACAACGCTCGTGAGCAGGTAGAGCACAGTAAACTGAACAGTAAAGTCCTGTAACATTTTTTTCTATAACGCTTAATAAAGGAGTTATTATTGAGTAAAGTCTGTCCAATCAGCGCCGACCTCTAGCCGCGCGCCTGGTAGTGTGCGTGAGCGCTCCGTCGCTACGGCGGCGCACACTACCAGGCGGGCTGCTCATCGACATGCGTCCGGCTAAAAGTCGGCGCTGATTGACCAGACTTTACTCAATAATAACTCCTTTATTAAGCGTTATAGAAAAAAATGGCACAGGACTTTTCTGTTCAGTTTACTGTACTCTACCTGCTCACGAACGTTGTCAAGGGTGCTTTGGAACACTCTGTATATATAAAAAAATCCCAACATATACGCAAAAAAAGTTTAATATCTATCCCTACAAAATAACTTTTAAAAAAGTTATTCCTTGTACATTTTTTGCAGAAAAAATATAAATTTTTACAAAAAGCAATGAGATCACCTAAAAAAAACCTCACAAAGGTAAAAAAAAAATACGCCAAGTATATAAAAAAATCCCAACATGTACGCAAAAAAAGTTTAATATCTATCCCTACAAAATAACTTTTAAAAAAGTTTTTCTTTGAAAAATAATTTTCATACAAAATAAAAAAATAAAAAAAGATTTCCCTCTAAAAAATAAAAACCTTTAAAAATCAAAAATCAAAACTAAATGAAATCAATAGTTAACTAGCCAAGTATTTAGAAGCAATTCAGTTTATAAAGATTTGTAATTTGAAATAGTATTTGTCATAAAATCAATCTTGTATTTATAGAATTGTTATAGACAGATTCACAGATTCACGGGTTTCTATGAAATTAAAACACATTTTATTTTTATTAACAGAAATCTGATTTTCAAAATAAATTCAACAATTTTGAATATTGTATATCATAAATTACACTATTATAGAGTTTATTAAGGGTATTATATGCTATAATAAACAAATCATATTGTTGATGTTAAGTGCGATTAAAATTCCTTTGATTTGCAAAGTATATCTTACAAGATGTATAATTCGATAGAAAATTTTTCATAAACTCAAAGTCGCATAAAACAAACTTACACCAAAGCAAAGTATAAAAACTTGGCGTGCACGGGTCGTATTAAAATATATGATCCCAGATTTGTATCGTTCATACAATATTTCATGTTATATGAAAATTATTGCATATATATTGTTAGAAATTAAAATAATTTTATATATTTATAATATATACACGTCTTAATGCGACCCGGGGAACGCCAAATTTTTATACTTTGCTTTGGTGTAAGTTTGTTTTATGCGACTTTGAGTTTATGAAAAATTTTCTTTCGAATTATACATCTTGTAAGATATACTTTGCAAATCAAAGGAATTTTAATCGCACTTAACATCAACAATATGATTTGTTTATTATAGCATATAATACCCTTAATAAACTCTATAATAGTGTAATTTATGATATACACATATTCAAAATTGTTGAATTTATTTTGAAAATCAGATTTCTGTTAATAAAAATAAAATGTGTTTTAATTTCATAGAAACCCGTGAATCTGTGAATCTGTCTATAACATTTCTATAAATACAAGATTGATTTTATGACAAATACTATTTCAAATTACAAATCTTTATAAACTGAATTGCTTCTAAATACTTGGCTAGTTAACTATTGATTTCATTTAGTTTTGATTTTCGATTTTTTAAAGGTTTTTATTTTTTAGAGGGAAATCTTTTTTTATTTTTTTATTTTGTATGAAAATTATTTTTCAAAGAAAAACTTTTTTAAAAGTTATTTTGTAGGGATAGATATTAAACTTTTTTTGCGTACATGTTGGGATTTTTTTATATACTTGGCGTATTTTTTTTTATAAAATATTTCGTGAACTATTCACTTTCTGGCCATCCTACTTTGTAATTTTTAATGCCGAATATCGCGAAAAATCGATTTATATAAAAAAATTAGGATGGTTCTATTTAAAAAATTCAAGGTGAAATTAACCTCCTTTTCGGGGTTGAAGTTAGATGAACGGAAATAGCCAACAAACATGTCTCCCTTGCAAATAAAGTTGACCTGTCCGAGCATTTTTCGGACAAATGAAATTATAAATGCCAAAAAACATGCCTGTTTCGTTTTCAATCGGCCATCCTAGTTAATATTATAACAGACGAAAAATGCTGCTTTTTTTAATATTTATATTTTGATCTTAATATCAATATAACTATTTTTTTAAACCACATTTAAATGCGATAATTAATTATTTGTTTTAAACCAATTACTAATTTTTAAAATAATAAAATAATTTGCTTCGAGTAATTAGTAATTTATTTGAGACCGATTATTAATTATTGGAATAATTAGTAATTATTTTTTACTAATTATTAATTTTTAAATAATTGGTAATTCATTTTTAACAAATTATTAATTATTTTAATAATTAAGAATTTAATTATACTAATTATCAATTTTTTACTAAATATTAATTGATTTTCGCCTTAATACTAATTTTTTAGGTAATTAGAAATATTTTCTGTTGAATTACCAATTTTTATATAATAAATAATTCCTTTTTGCCTAATTATTAATTTTTCTGTAACTAGAAATTCTTTTGTGACTAATCACTAATTTGTTGAGTCATAAAAATTTAGTTTATTATTGCAATTTTTTGAATAATTAAAAAATGAAAAATAGATATTACTTTTTTGCCGATCACTGGCATCACATCAGATACATACTCGCATTCATATACACATGTATTTGATCGCATCAATCGATGTCAATATTATATATATATATTCATGTCTAATTCATTATATTATATTTAAATCAAATACAATAAGAAGGGCAATGTGAGCCACGCGTAGTAGTTGAACTAAAAAATAGTTTATTATCATAACAATAATAATCAATAAATGGCATACGTTTTCATTTCATTTCTCGAGCAATTTTCAGGGAAAATTTAAATATAAATAATTAACAAAAAATAAACTACATTTCAGTACAAGAAACAAATAATAAATAATAAGATACATATAAAAATTAATAAAAGTAATGAATATATAACTAAGTCACAAAAAGCGGTCAAGTTGATATAAAAGCTGCAAAAATAAAAATATTGATAATAAGAAAAAACCTATGTAGTGTCCCTCATTTCAAATATTTTTATTTGCTATGAAAGATTTTTATTTACTATCAATATTTTTATTTACACTTCTTTTATATTGACTTGATGGCTTTTTGTGATTTAGTGTCATGTATTCATTGCTTTTATTAATTTTTACATATACTTTATTGTTTGTTAATTTTGTACTAGATTGTTTATTTTTTATTGATTATTAATATTTAAATTTACGCTGAAGATGGCCCAAATAATGGGAATGAAACGTATGCTATTTATTGATTATTAACATTGTAATAAACTATTTTTACGCCCCAACTAGTGCACGTAGTTTACATTGCCGTTCTTATTGTATTTCATTTATTTTCTAGTTATATTCTTGAAAATCTATCTATTGTATAATTATTTATAATTCATATATGTGCAATTTACACATGATATAATATACTGAACCACTCAATAATTATTACACACACATATGCATATGTATGTTATATGTGTATATATGGGATATGTGCATGCGATAAAATATATTAGGTGTACAACTTTGCTTCCGCCGTTTTCCTATAGATGGCTTTAGCGGTAAGTAGTGGTCGAAATAAATAGATCATAGACGTCAATAAACTTGGGCATCTGTCAACATAACCCCATAGAAACATTAGTCGATCTGTGTCTGCATCATAAAGTTATTCTCGTTTGAAAATGTCAGTTTACAAGCCAAATTCTCGTCATTTGCAGGAGGTTTTAATTTTCTGCTTCAATATGAAGAAATCTGCGGCTGAAGCTCATCGAATGCTCTCAAATACTTATGGTGAGGCCGCTATTAGTGAAAGAACGTGTCGTGAGTGGTTTCAACGCTTCAAGAACGGTGATTTTCACGTCGAAGACCGGCATAGCGGTGGAAGAGAGAAGGTTTTCGAAGATGCAGAATTGGAGGCATTACTTAATGAAGACTCGAGTCAAAGTCAAGAAGAATTGGCACGATCATTGGGAGTGACTCAACAAGCAATTTCAAAACGCTTCACAGACATGGGAATGATTCAGAAGCAAGGAAATTGGGTGCCGTACGAGTTGAAACCGAGAGATGTTGAACGGCGTTTGTTTGCTTGTGAACAGTTGCTTGAAAGGCAAAGACGGAAGGTATTTCTGCATCGCATTGTGACTGGGGACGAAAAATGGGTTCATTACGATAACCCCAAGCGCAGAAAATCATGGGGATATCCCGGCCATGCTTCCACGTCGACGGCCAAACCGAATATTCACGGCTCCAAGGTCATGCTCTGTATTTGGTGGTATCAGCTCGGCGTAGTGTATTATGAGCTGTTAAAACCGACTGAAACAATCACAGGCGATCGTTATCGAACGCAATTAATGCGTTTGAGCCGAGCATTAAAAGACAAACGGCCGCAATACAACGAAAGACACGATAAAGTGATTTTGCAGCATGACAATGCTCGACCCCATGTTGCGAAAGTGGTCAAGACATACTTGGAAACGTTGAAATGGGAAGTCCTACCCCTCCCGCCGTATTCTCCAGACGTTGCTCCCTCTGACTATCACTTGTTTCGATCAATGGCACACGGCCTGGTTGACCAGCACTTCCGGTCTTATGAAGAAGTAAGAAATTGGATCGATTCGTGGATCGCTTCAAAAGATGACCAGTTTTTTCAACGCGGGATTCGTACGCTGCCCGAAAGATGGGAGAAAGTAGTGGCCAGCGATGGACAATACTTTGAATCATAAATGTATAACCAGTTTTTTACAATAAAGCCTCGAATTTCGGGAAAAAAACGGCGGAAGCAAAGTTGTACACCTAATACATGAGCATATATGTACATATATGTATGTGTAATAATTAGTACGTGGTTTAGTATATTATATCATATGTAAATTACACATTATGTAAATATATGAATTGCAAATAATTATAACATAAAAAATTAGACTCTCAAAAATATAAGTATGTAATTATAATATAATGAATTAGGCATCAATATATGTGTATAAATTTATACGTAGTTATGTATGCATGTAGAAATATTAATATTCTAATATTTTTTTCAGCGTATAAATGAAGCAGTAAGGCGAGCGATGAATAAAGAAAAAAAAAGAAATACAAACAAATGCGGCGTTATCTGCCCGCATCGTCCGCCCCATCCAGATACGTGGCCGTCTCATCCGCACCATCCAGATACGTGGCCGCCTCATCCGCACCACTCGGATATGTGCTCGCATCGTCCACACCACCCGGATATGTGCCCGCATCGTCCGCACCACCCGGATATGTGTCTGCATCGTCCGCACCACCCGGATATGTGCCCGCATCGTCCGCACCATACGCATATGTGTCCGGATCGTCCGCACCACCTGGATACGTGCTCGCGTCGTCCGCACCATACGGAAATGTGCCCGCATCGTCCGCACCACCCGGATATGGGTCTGCATCGTCCGCACCACCCGGATATGTGCCTGCATCGACCGCAACATACGGATATGTGCCCGCATCGTCCGCACCACCTAGATATGTGCCCGAATCGTCCGCACCATACGGATATGTGCTCACATCATCCGCACCACTCGGATATGTGCCCGCATCGTCCGCACCACCCGGATATGTGCCCGCATCGTCCGCATCATGCGGATACGTGCCCACTTCATCCGCACCACCCGGATATGTGCTCGCATCGTCCACACCATCCGGACACATACATTTTTTTTAATTTCATCTTTTTTTTTAATTTTATTTTTATTTTATTTTTATTTTACATTGTTTGAGATATTTGTTTTTATTTAATACTTTCTATTTTTTGTTTCTTATTTCGCTTTTTTTCTTTTTTTTTTTTAGTTTTATATTTAGTAATTTTAAGTATTGTCGTAACCCGACCAATTTCTCAATATATTAAAAGATAAAACAAGTAAAATAAAGTAGAACAGAAAAGATTGAGAAAGAGCTGATTCAAGCAAAGCATTAAAATAGTAGAAAAGAGATCAAGGAAAGATAATTAAGAAAGAGTAAATAAGTAATAAAAGATTATTAATAAAATAAAGTAAAGAGACGTGACTAAAGAGAAGGAAGTCACGGTCAAGTTCTCGGAAGCTGAGTAAGCAGCTGACGAGACAGCTGACGAGCGGAGCACGAGACATGCTCCGGTCAGGGACACCACACTCCTCCCTAATCAACGACCTAATTGATTAAGATATATAATAAGCGCGAGATGCACCGACGCTCGCTACTCGCTCGCATATATCAATAGTATCGAAGTACCGTACGTATCGCGCCCGAGTATTATAATCGCGAATAAGTAAAAGTGTACAAAAACCTGTGAAATATATCAATTTATACCTAACGTTCGGGAGTGTCTTATTTCGAGCGTGGATCCTAATCCTTTGGGCGTATAAATCCCTAAAGACCTCTTCCATAAATGAAACATATCTTATAAATAAAAAAAGTATTATACATGTGTGTGTGTGTGTGTGTGTATTTTTGTATGCACATGTGTTGTATTTAACTATAATAAAATAAAAAAAGAAAATAACTTATATTGTATATCTCATTTATGCTGTATAAAATAAAAATAAATAAATTCATTTATTTATTTATTTACATATAGAGAGATAAGAATAAAATAGAAGAATAAATGTTGAACAAATACAAAAATATAATAATGGGAATGACAGAATAATGAATGAACAAAAGGAGAGAGAGAGAGAGAGAGAGAGAGAGAGAAGAGAAGCGCGAGTGAACGTGTAAGTGAATATGCGAGGAGCATGAAACGATACGTAGTACATAGTGAGCGAGCGATTAGAAAGAGACAAAGTGTATGATTGAAAGAAAAAAGATATAGAGAAACTGCAATAATGTTAGTGCGTACTCTGCATACATGTATATCACTCTACACACATGAAAGAGACGAAGATAGTACGATTATGTCTGTCTTTGTCATGTACGATTGCAGCTCTGTCTATCGCGACATCACGCAACTAATCTACTGCTCTGTTTTACTCTTGAGCCTCCATCTCGCACACACACATATGCACAAAAATTTTATTTTGCAAAATCTTTTTTATAAAGCTTCTAAACTCACTTCTCTAAGTTCACTTATACTCTTTGATGAAATGCCGAGTGCGGGGTTTACTGATTAGGCATGTGCAGATTACAAATCTTTTATATTAAGTAAATGTTGACTGCACGGGCCGATAACAAAACTATAATTTTATAATTTTTTTTCACTTTTCATATGAAATGTTAAACTCCGCACTCCGTTATTATGTATACTTTAATTGTGAAAAAGGATTTTTTGATATCTATAATCAACAAAAAAGTTTTGCATAATAACGTTTTTATCGGTAAAACAGACCTTTTGGGATCCCCTTAATAGTAATTTAAGTCATTCTCTTCTTCTATATTATCTTTTTGTATTATATTCTTGTATTATATTCCCGTGTTATATTTCTATATTATATTCTCGTATTATATTTTTGTATTATATTACTGTGTTATAGTCTATCTACCTGCCTCACGCATCCTATACTCTGTTCCTCTACCGTTAGGACAAGCCTGTTGAGCCCGTCGTCGTCTAATTAGTGGTTATCTTGATTTCGTGTGAGTCGGTTTCATATTGAGAGAAAATATTCCGTGTAAAACGGAATCGATGCATATGCGTCTAGCGCCCAATTCCTTCTCGCATATTTTAACCGACGGCGGCGTCGGTCCATCTAGTCCATATCCGCGTCCGAGCATCCGATGCTGCAGAATTTTCCTTCTTTTCTTACACGGTGTGTTCGCTATCAAGGGCCCGGCTCGCCCGCCCTTTCGGATCGCGGCGGTGTGTGTGTGTGTGTGTGTGTATGTGTGTGTTGTATGTGTTTGTGCATGCGTGTAAAAACATTTACGTAAATATAAAATTTTTAATTATATAATTTATTGAAAATTGGAAAATATTTGTAAACAAAACCGCGCGCATAGCACGCGCCTATGTTGTTTTAGTCCCTCTCTAAAAAAGGTATGTTATGTCGATACTTGAAAGTCTTCAAGTGCATTGTTGCCTTTTTTCCGTGATGCTGATTGGCTGTCTCGCTTATGCGCTGCGACTTGCTTCACTCGTGTTATTTGCCGCTGTCAAATCATGCGAATTTTGACAATTTGTGAAAAAACATAAAGTTAATGAAGTTAGGTTAAAGTTAAAAAGGAGGGAAAGAGAAGAAGATAGAGAAGGTAAATAGGAAGTAGTGACAAATAAAGAAAAAGGTATATATATAATATTAATGAGTTGTCAATATCCATATTTTGTTTATGTCCCGTGTTGTTTAATAATATGTGTAAAAAGAAAGTATTCATCTCTTTAGATAATCAAAATAAATTCTGGAAATTTGTAAACTGTAAATAAAATTTTTTCAAGAGAAAAAACAAAAAGGAGAGAGAGAGGGAGAAAGAAAGGACGGGAGGGAAAGAAAGAGATAAGATAAAGAAGAAAGAAAGAGGAAGGAGGGACGAATAAAGAAAAGTAGGTATATTAAATTATATTGTTTGTAATATCAATGTGTGTGTGTGCTGTCAATATTGTCCATGTATTGATTATGTGCCGTGCAATTAATAGTGTGTGTTCAAGATTCGAACGGTTTTTGCCGATATTTAAACGGTAACCGTTAATACATCAAAATATAAGCGAGTAAATAGCGTCGCGTTCAGCCGATCGGTGTGTACTCGTGCACTGCCGTTCGAGCTGAAAAACTGTGATAAACAGCACGGTTCTCGAACGATCGACGTCGAAAAACCTTTGTTGTTGCCATCGGTAGAGCGCGAGCTAATGATGCCAGTTTCGCGCATTACATGTACACGGTTTATGCTTGTGTGCGTATCTGTTGTGTATGTCCTTTACACGCTATGGCAGCGGGCAGCGTCTCGAAACTGGCATCACTGGCGCGAGCTTCCGCAATTGATCGATTTGAGTGGCACCCGTTTGACCACGTTAATATTGACCACGGTCCCAATTGACCACGTTGAGATTGAGCACGTTGCGATTGACCACGTTGATATTAAACCACGTTGATATTAAACCACGTTGATATTGACCACGGTCCCGATTGACCACGGTCCCGATTGAAAAACCATGTAATACACACACACATATGCGGGGGAGTGCAAGGGGGGCCTTCGGCCCCCCTCCCGCACCCCCTCCGCCAGTCGGACACAATGGACCTCGCTTTACAACTTGCAAAGTACATGCCCTAGTAACGACATGTATTGATCCGTGATCAATCAGGACCGTGGTCAATCGGGACCGTGGTCAATCGGGACCGTGGTCAATCGGGACCGTGGTCAATCGGGACCGTGGTCAATCGGGACCGTGGTCAATCGGGACCGTGGTCAATATCAACGTGGTCAATCGGGACCGTGGTCAATCGGGACCGTGGTCAATCGGGACCGTGGTCAATCGGGACCGTGGTCAATCGGGACCGTGGTCAATATCAACGTGGTCAATCGGGACCGTGGTCAATCGGGACCGTGGTCAATCGGGACCGTGGTCAATATCAATGTGGTCAATCGCAACGTGGTCAATCGCAACGTGGTCAATCTCGACGTGGTCAATCGGGACCGTGGTCAATATCAACGTGGTCAAACGGGACGCTCCCGATCCATTTAGTCTGCCTACGACGACGATTCGAGCCGATCGAAATTCATCGATCGCTATCATTCTCTTGTCGTTATTCTCGCTCGTGTCGTGTTTGCCGTAGTCGTTCTCGTCTCAAGTTCGTAATGAAGTGTCTCGCTTCCGATCGCTGTTCATATTCTCGCGGCGGTCAATTTTTCCGTTTTTTAAATAACGTTCTTTAATTCTTTATTGTTAAGATATTGTGAATTTGTGAAAGTGGGGAATTCGAAAGTCGACGATAGTTAACCGTGTCGCGAATTTCCTCTGCCTCACGCTAAAGATCTCCGGCGTCCGCGTTCAAGATTTCCTACTTCGCGAGAGCTTCTACAAGAAGTTTTTTAAGATTTCAGAAACGTTGGAAAGACAGTAATTAGAAGGACATATTCGAAGATTTCCAAAAGTAGTCGCCGAATACGCTTTTTCGCTCGCTCCTAGTGTATTACAATAAAACTTTTATCAAAATTACGATCACGTGAGTTTATTCTCTAAACCCGTTCCTCCAGTGAATCTTCGGATTTGCGTTACATTCGCTTCTCGACTCCCGAACATATTGATCCTTCGAGCCGGATAGAAGCGTGTCAATGTCCTCGAGGAGAGAGGGCGAATTTGCTAGCCCATTTTCTCAGTACAAATCCACCGCGTTTCAATATAGAAATCAATTAACCGCGCGCTTGCCGAATGAGAGTCGGATTGTCAGCTCCGAAAAGGACATCGTCAACATAAATATTACCGTACAAAACAGGAACCGCGAGTGGAAAGTGCTGACCTTCGTCGATAACCAATTGTTTCGACACAAAGTGCCAGAAACGGTGCACATGATATTCCATAAGTAACTGTTAGCAATTGGTAATCGATCAACAGTTCAGAAGGCAATAATTTCCATAGAATTCGTTGATAAATTATATCGTAAGGATCTATAAGAATTTGGCGATACATTTGGCGATATGGGATGAGTATACGTATTTATGTCGGCGCCATTTTAATATTACTGATATGAGATCGGTTTGCAATTTCGGATCGGCGTACAAATGATCATTTAATGACGTGCCGTTGGAAGTAACGCTCGAAGCGTTGAAAAAGACGCAAAGACGCGTGGTAGAGCTGCTTTCCCGGATCACGCCGTGATGAGGGAAATAGACGTGTTGTTCGATTTGACCTTGAGGCATCGGCGCTGGCCGCATATGCCCAAGACGTTGATATTCGGATATGAATTTGCAATATTCCTTCGCAACGTCCGGTTTATCGCGAAATCTACGTATTAATGAGTTTAACATTTTTTCGGCACGAATCCTTGAATTACCGATATCGATAGGAGGACTCTTCTTGAACGGAAGACGCACGACATATCGTCCATCGGAGTCGGGAGAATGAGCAGAAATGATCTTCACACTGTTTTTCTTGTGGTGTGAGAATAGTTTGTTGTGGGAGTTCTTCTACCTCCCAAAAACGAAGTTCATCCTCAAGAGAGGGTAAGCCGACAATGTAATGAATAGAAATGCGACTGAACGCAATTCACTGAATGAATCGTCGACGAAGAGTAATCGTTTGTCATTAACGACGTGATAGGTCCCGAGATGATCCATCCGAAAATGGAATTTTGAGCGATGGATTGTGAACCTCCTTTGCGAATATCGTCGAGAATAACGTCGTTATAGAGATCGGCTCCAATTATGAGACTGATAGGATCGGGACTTGTCGGATCCGCGTCTGCTCGCGGTAAATCCAAGAGACAAGAGTGTGACGAAATGTCCGTATTTCGTTTTGGAATATATGAAGTTAGTGATTTTAAAATGAGCGCAGTTGTCGAAAGCGACGGAGAGAGAGATTCCCGTGGGGAAATGGAAAGATGCGTCGCGTGTTGAAAGGTCTCGGCGTGGATACCACTGACGGCTGAAACCGAGATATACGAATGCATTTTACTCGCAGAATTTGTGCTAGATTTTTTGACATAAATGTCATTTCGGAGCCCTGATCGATTAAAGCTCGAACGACAGCAGTACGACCGGACGTACAGCGCACTGTGACCCAAGCCGTCGCTAATAAAACCGGTGATCGGCTTTTTTTTACAGTTGAGGCGAGCAAAAAATTTACCTCCGGTGTCGAATCGGACGTTTGAGACGGCAAGCAATCAGGCGGCGCAGTTTTCGATGAACTTGGGCCAGAATTCGAGTTAACGTGTAGCATCGAATGATGCTTTTTATGGCAAATACGACATGAATATTTACTACGACTTTCCTGAGCGGAGTGCTTTGCGCTTAGATAATTGAAGCAACGTTTATGCTGCTTAACGATACGCCGCCCGACGTTGACTCGCATTCTTGCTTACGAACGCAGGACACACATTAATAAAATGTCGGACTTTGCATAACGGGCATAGAGTTTGTGCGCTAGTGGACGTTGTGGCGGCATGAATTCGCGAGGCTGCAACAGGTTTCGTACCGTTTTTGTTTGCTGAGGTTGTGGCATATTCTTTTAACGCGCAAGCGCGAGCCTGAAGAGAACAACTGAAATCATCGTAAGAATGCAGAGTATCGCTTGCTTTTACATTCCGTGCTTTACGCGTTATCGGATTTAATTTTTGCACGGTAATGTAAATGAAAATATCGTTCTAAAGTTCTTCAGGTTTCCGATTTAGATTTTTCAGTGACGCTACCGCGGTATTAACTTTGTCATATAAAGTCTACAGCTCGGAAGCAGATTTGCACGCGATCGGTGATAAATTGAGCAACGTTGAGAGATGTGTGTTTATGGACCGACGTTTGTTTCCGTAGCGCGAGGTCAAAGCATTCCATGCAATTTCAAAATTGGCAGCGGTTACAGAAATATTCGTAATACATTCTAACGCATGACCTTTCAAACAGGATGATAAAAAATGCATGCGAGCGAAGGCATTTAGATCTGAATTTTCACGAATAAGCGTAGCAAATCAATTGCGAAATTGCTCCTATTCGTCGTAATTGCCGTCAAACGGAGGTAATTTAATAAGGGGAAGATGCGATAAAAAAACGCCGACGCTTCCGTATGCAGCTTTGAAGCGAAAAAGGATTAATTTGGACTCACGACCGGCTCCAATTCCTCCAAGCACTCCGGCATGTAGTCCAGAGCATTTTGGTAGACTGCGTAGGTCGAGTCGAAATGATTCTCCTTGAAGTAGATGAAAGACGATCGAGTAGCTTCCGGGATCCTCTGCGACACGTCCATGTGTCCATTGAAGAATTGAATCCAAATCTCCTTAAGCGATGAAATCCTCGACCGCACCTTAGCCGGGGTTAGATTACCCCTACTGAGTTTTTTGAAGTTTTCTAGATAGCGTTCGATCGAACGCTGAAATTGTTGCTGTTGTACGAAGTGTTCAGACATGATGAGTGTAACTGAATATCACTTATTCCTCCATACACATATCAGATCACGGCTTGGCTACTAAGAAGCCTCTTGCTCAGGACGAACAAATAAAAATTCTCGGAATCGGATAGAACTCCGCTAATGATGTTTTCGCGTATCGCTGGAGGATAATGCCCCGGATATTAAGCGCACCATCTTATCCTCCATCGCAAAATTCTATGACCCGTTAGGCTCCGGTCAAGATTATAGCAAAAATCTTAATGCAACAACTCTGGCGAACAAATATCGGTTGGGATGATACTATTTTCGATACACTCTTAACAAAATGGAAAGAAATTTATTTTCCCGGCTTTTGCATCTCAGCAATTTGCAGATATTTCGCTGGAATGGCCTCGGACCGGATATCAATCATGCGAAAATACACGGGTTCGCTGACGCGTCGATTCATGCGTATGCCGCAGTTGTATATATTAAAGTCGGGTCACATCACGACTACTCTGCTTGTCGGAAATCTAAAGTCGCGCTGTTGAAAACTCTAAGCATCCCACGGTTAGAATTATCTGCCACATTATTGTTCGCACGACTTATCGATTTCGTTTGCACAAAAATGCTCAATTGACTTACATGTCGAACATTCGTGCTTTCATCGAGACACAATGAAAAGTAAATGCATGTTGCTAACAACGATTTCAGTTTTTCTTCGATAGAACAGCCTATCATAATAATTCTTGATCTCATTGTGTCACGAGAAAGTGGAATGTTATTAATGTCCTCAAGTGTTACAGTATTTCCAAATGCTGTCACTGTTGCGAGAATACAATCTTTTATGAAAACATCATCGGTAAACGGTCTTGAGTGTTTTGCAATGAGATACGAAATGGCATACGATGCATGAATCGTTTTGTCTTGAATATCTTCATCATCACAGACGTCCAAACTTTCACCAAAACGTTGCTGATACACTAATTTTAATGCTGCAATCAAAGCAGACTTTTCGTGTCCCTCATACATTGAATACTCCTTTGAATGTTTACGATCATAATGTCTATGAATCACATATTTTTTTTACACAAGCAGGTTCAAAACCACATAAAAGACAAACTGTTCGGTTTGCAATACATGCGAAAAAACTGTCTTTCCATGTTTCATCAAAATGCTGCTTATAATTCTTTTTGATAGCCATTTCTCAATTGGTACAACACGATATGTATTACACACAAATTGCAAAACATACAATAGACATGCACGAATTGATAATGTACGCTCAATTTTGTGTTTTGTGAGCGCTTTTCAAGTGTTATCAATTAATATTTATATTTTTGGAAGATGTAGGGTCACTTTGCAAAGCTTTTAAATCGACCTTGTATTTTACTATTAGGGGGTGTGTGTACGTCCCCTCGTTTGCGAAATTAATATTAAAATAGAAAGCATGTAAGAAGCGAGAAAGCAAAGCGACTCTCCGTTCGGTCTGTCCGTCGTCCTTCTGGTTTTAGATCCGTTTCGTCCCTCGTCCGAGTTCGGTAGAATCGGGCACAGGAATCATACACGGGCAGGATGCAACTGATGCAAGCAACAAGCACACATGCAAATAGGTGGCAAGCAAGTAGGCTGAGAGTTACGTGTGGTCTCGCAGAACTTTCCAGAACTTCCAAATTCAAAGCAGCTGATAACCAAACGTGCGTATACGAGGACCTTCCAAACGAGAGTGAGTCTAAAATCTGGAATGCGGACCTCGTAAGAGTACTTGCTCTTCTCTTGATAAAGGTGCCATCGACGGGTGGGCGGTGGCAGCACCGATTAGTGAGTCGCGATTTATAGATCAAGATAATCGATTGCAGTTTACCGATGTTTCGCACGAGTCACCGTGAGATATATGATTTTATCGGCAAGGAAAACCGAATAATGAACGAGAATCTCAATTTACAAGAATACAATTACAAGCAATAACATGGCCACTATGAATAATAAGAAAGATACTACTTTATGATACTAAATTATAAGAAAACCTAAATATTAATAATTACGGACTATTTACAATGCGGTGAGCGCCGAACATACCGCCCACCAAAATACAACGTATTTTTGTTTTATGATGAGTCCTCCGGCGAAGCATTCATCGGCAGCGGACAGAGCTTCACTAAAGAACGCAATAGGTAACCATCCGCTACCCTCACTGTGGCGACCCGCGGGATGCCATCGCTACCCGATTTTAGGTTCACTATACGTCCTCGCCTCCATCGAAGAGGGGGAACGTTTTCGTTCTTGATGAGGACCAAAGAATCTTCGCGCATCGGATTAGCTTGGCTCCACCACTTGGGGCGTTGTTGCAGAGCATGTAGATATTCATAATGCCAACGCTTCCAGAAATCCTGATGGATCTTTTCAATGAGTTGCCATCGACTCAAGCGGTTCAACGAGAGCTGGGTTACGTCAGAAGTAGGAATGGATACGAGAGGCTCCATCGTGAGGAAATGGCCAGGAGAAAGTATTTCAAGATCAGAAGGATCTGTACTCTGGGGGCAGAGGGATCTAGAATTCAACACGGCCTCTATTTGTGCCAGAACAGTGCTTAATTCCTCTGTTGAAAGGATTTGATCCCCCACTACTCGCCGAAGATGGGTTTTGAAAGATTTGACTCCTGCCTCCCACAAGTCCCCGAAATGCGGGGCGGAGGGAGGATTGATTGACCATTTACTCCTCTCCTCGTCAGCCGCGAGGTGCATTTATTGCTCGAGTTCCCGAAAGGCGCCCAGAAAATTGGTGCCGCAATCTCTAAATAACAATGAGCAGTGGCCTCGTCGAGCTACGAAGCGGCGCAACGCGGAGAAGAAGGAATCAGTCGATAAGAAGAAGGCGATCTCGAGATGGATCGCTTTGATAGCAAAGCAGACGAATAGATATACGTATACCTTGTAAGACGAAGTTCCACGAGCTCGACGATTAGTCATGAGGAAGGGTCCCCCAAAGTCCACCCCGGTAACAGAGAAGGGCTTGACTTGATTAACTCTATTTGCCGGCAAATCCGCCATGAGTGGCTGCACGGCGCGGAGGTTAACTCGGAAATATCTATAACAACCAGAGAGTACTCGCTTAATCGCGCGATGTATACCAAGGATCCAGAAGCGTTGAGCAAGAAGATATTGCATCGCGCATCTACCCGGATGTAGGTGTATGCGATGAGTGTGTTCAATAATAAGATCCATGAGCCTATGTTTATTAGGCAAGAGAGCAGGGTGTTTGGCTTTGAAAGACAGTACCGAGTGTACAAGTCTATCGCCCACCTTGAGAACACCCTTAGGATCGAGAAAGGGAGCGAGCTTGAGGAGATGTTTGGGGAGTCTTTTCCCCTTCCTTAGCTGCTCAATATCTTCCCCAAAATTTTCTTACTGTACGAGTTTAACTAAGAACAATAGCGCTGAATGCAGCTCGATTTGATCGACGGCCAAGGTAGCGTATGCCGGCTTGGCTCTTAAACCATCCAGGAATCTTATACAATACACTAGAATACGACAAATTTTATCTAGTGAAGAAAAACAGTCCAGAAGGGAATCCGTTAGACTGACCAAATCGAGCGTAGCGAGAGAGATGATCCTCTCCTCCTCGTTGGGAAGAGATTCTAAAGTGATGGCAGATTCAACTCTGGGTTCGAACTGTACGAGCCACTCAGGACCCGTCCATCACATCGAATGAGCCACCAATTCGCGGGGAAAAAGTCCATGGGAGCAGTGATCCGCCGGATTGGACTCAGTATCGACGTGGTCCCACGCGGAGACAGGCACATTGTCCTGTATGTGGGCAACGCGGTTGCGAACAAACGTCTTCCACCAATGCGGAGACGAACGAATCCAAGAGAGAGCGACCGTGGATCGGACCAGGCATGCTCGGCGTCGAAACTAAGATGTCCTTGTAGAACCTGACGAACGTAGACCATTAAATTTGAAAGAAGCAAGTCCGCGCAAAGTTTCAGGCGAGGTAGAGTTATAGGGCGGAGCGGTGCTACCTTGGATCAGTGTTGGCAGGCGGGCCGCTTTTTTCGCGCATGCGCGACGGTTAGGTTAGGTAATACCGCGATGTAACTACTGTATGCTGTATGGGAGGCAGAAGTTTTGGCGGGCTCCTAGTGTGTCAGCAGTACGGCCGGTACAGAATGTAAATACTGAAGAAGGAAAAAAACTTGGCCAATAACAACAGGCATAGGTAAGTTGATACATATTATAATTAATATCTATATTCACAATGGAATCTAGCGCTAATATTAAAAGTAAAGGAGCTATTAAAAAACGTAAAATTAGAGAATTCCAAATTTCATGGCTAGATGAAAACATTTTTAAAGGATGGTTGGCTCCTCATCCTACAGAAAATATAGCGCTTTGCATGGCATGTAATAAGACCTTCAGATGTTGCAAAACAGACTTACAAGGAGATGACGCCAATTAAAAAATCAATTTTCGAACGAATCATAGCTCGTTCGATAGGTTGTAAGTAAAAGATAAAAACCCTAAAAAGGTTTGAGTGAATGGGCTTTTGTTTAGGAGAAATCGCAATGCAAAGTTTGGCTCACGAAGCTGCGCTGCACATGAACAAAAAATTTACACTCGTTTTCAGCGGGATCGTTCCGATTGCGCACATTACCGATCGGACACGACAATATTTCCCAATCGGACATAGACCCGATCGGACATGCGTGCGTGCGTGTGTGTGTGTGTGTAATATGAATACATGTCTTTGCTTTGTTTATTAAGTATTTTGTAATATATCAATGTTTATATATATATATATATATATATATATATATATATACAGGGTGGTCCATTTTAAAAGAGCCAGTCAAATATCTCGAAAAATATGGAAGATACGGAAAAACATTTCAGACAAAAGTTGTTTGGTTCGAAGGGGGACATAAGATGGTGCCATTGATGTGACATTGGATAGTCATTTGAAGGTCACATGAAGGTCACTTTCAATTTCTTAAATGGAAACCCCCATTTTTCATTACATATTCTTATAACTTATGTCGAGAGCTTTCCAAAACACTATAATAAAGTATTTTTTCATTAAGTACTTTTTGAGTTATTTTATATTTTAATCTGACATATTTTGATATAAAAATTAAAATATCTCGTAAAATATTTAGTTTTTGACAATCTTACCGTAATACTTTTACGTACAGAATAATGAGACAAATCAATTAGTGTAAAGAAAAAAACAAATAATTGTTTTAAAAAATACATTATAAATACATTATAAATAATTACATACTTTTTCTTAAAAACAATTATTTTTTTTTACTAATTGAATTCTTTACATAAAAGTATTACAGTAAGATTATCGACAACTAAATATTTTACGAGATATTTTATTTTTTCTATCAAAATATGTCAGATTAAAATATAAAATAACTCAAAAAGTACTTAATGAAAAAATACTTTATTATAGTGTTTTGGAAAGCTCTCGACATAAGTTATAAGAATATGCAATGAAAAATGGGGGTTTCCATTTAAGAAATTGAAAGTGACCTTCATGTGACCTTCAAATGACTATCCAAGGTCACATCAATGGCACCATCTTATGTTACCCTTCGAACCAAACAACTTTTGTCTGAAACGTTTTTCCGTATCTTCCATATTTTTCGAGATATTTGACTGGCTCTTTTAAAATGGACCACCCTGTATATTTTGTAAATAACTTTTTATGTATAAAAAAGGAGAAAGTAAAAAATAAGAATTGCTTACGTAATTTAATTTTATGTGAGATGTTACATATTCAATGTCGTCATTCCATACGACAATTTGCACACGTTTCCCATTACCATTATTTAGATAAAATTTAAATATTTTATATTGCTGCTTGTCATCAAAATATTGTGCGGCTTCTATACCGTCCACATATCCTACTATTTCACTATAGAAGTAGTAAAAAAATTAAGAAATATTTAGCACAATTACAAATAATATTTTTAGAGTGAACTATTATAAGTACTTTAGTAAAAACTATTATGGTGTCATTTATTTAATCTTGAATAAAAGGTTATTTCAACATCCTCTTCATTTGTGTAAAATTAAATTATTGTAATTTATTTTATATGAAATAATTCTTATCAACATTTTTTTATAAAATGTTTATAAGGATGTGATGACCAAAAATTGAATAGTTTACGAGATATTTCATATTTTAATTGGACTTAATTTCACGTTAACTATGAAATATTTTAAAGAATATTTTATGTTATCTTACCTTAATATTGTTATGTTTAGAATAATAATTGAGAAAATATCAATTATTTAAGAAAAAAAATGAATTAGCAACAAGCAACATCATATTTTTTTATAACTACTATGTGTTTTCTTTACATCAATTAATTTCTTTCATTATTCTGTGCATAAAAGTATTAAGGTTAAATAATTAAAAAATAAGTATTTTTTAATAATAAGAAAAATCAATTGGAGTAATAAAAATACATAATCATTTAAAAAAAAAATTTTTTTGATTAATTATAAATTTTTTATCAATTGATTTCTTTCATTATTTTGTGCATAAAAATATTTACGGAAAATAATCGAAAAATAAATTTTACGAGATATTTTATAGCTTATATAAAATTGTCTTGAATTAAAGTATAAGATATATTCATGGAAAAAATACGAAAATTATAAACAAATAAATACGATTTAATTTGTCTTAACGAGACCTATAATTTTTATTTTAAAAATAAATTAGTTTTTATCTAGGAAAAGCGAAAGTTAAAGAATTTCTCAAAAATGGTATAATAAATGGATTAATATTACTATATTGTATCTTTTTCAATGTTAAACAATTTTTGTACCAAATATTTTTGCTTAAAAGATGTAAAAAGAATATTTAAGGTGAGATATTAAAATTACTTATCCTGTATACATAAACTTAATCTTAATTAAATAGTTTATAAATGAAAATCAAAACTTGTAAATAAATATATAATTTATCTAGTATTTATAAGTATTTTCTGTTCTCTTGAAAAAATGTATAAAAAAATTGTTTACGACAAAAATTTGTTTGAAAAAAATAAAAAATTTCTTAAGATTTAACAGATCTTAAAAATAAAATTATATATTAATAATGTAAAATCTTCTATAAAAATCAACATTATTGTATTATAATATTTCTGTCGATTTTCTATAGTAATTTGTATGCTTCTGTTGTAAACTTCTTTGCAAAAAAAAAAAAAAAAAATATAAAATATATTTCAAAAAATTGAATAATCTTGTAATGATTTGTTTGACGATATAATTAATAAATTAACTTTTGTATATTAAATTAAATCATATGAAAATTTAAATATAATTATTATAAAAATAAATGAATAAGTTTATGAAAATTTAAGAAGATAAAAAAATAGTACAAAAAATATATAAATTATGAATATACAGATTAATACTATATACATATAAAGATGATTTTTCTTGAAAATTTTAATCTTAAAATTTAAAATGTAAAATTATAATAACAAAAACAAAGTAAAAAATTAATAACAAAAAAAAATTATTTCTAATAAATTTTTATTTCAAATTCTAATTAGAAAGAATTAAACGAAATTCTAATACTCACACAGTCAAGTCAAAAATTTGTATATCATCCAATGCTTCATTCGTAGTTAAAAATTCCATTCCATTTAATTGTTCAAATTCTATTAAAGTATTTTCTTCTTCGTACATTTCTTCAGAAAATTCTGTATCATCACACATCGCTTATGCAATTAAAAATTGCAATTATCTACAAAATTTTGAAAATTTATATTAGTATTTGAAAGAATTTACCTAAAATTAACAAAGGAAAAAACAAAAAAAGAAAAGAATATACAGGGTGGTCCTCGTAACGGTCGCCACGATTTTTAAGGCACTTACAATAATCTGACATAAAAAAGTCATAAACAGAAATTTATCAGTTTCTAACCGGCAACAAATTGCAATAATAAAAATTGACCAAACATTTTTTTTTTCCATAAAAAAACAAGGTCACCTTCAATTTTTTAAATGGAACTGCCTACTTTTTCTTGCATATTTTTGTAGCTTATCTCGAGAGCTTTGTAAAACACTATAATAAAGTATTTTTTCATTAAGTACTTTTTGAGTAATTTTATATTTTTATTCTGACATATTTTGATATAAAAAATAAAATATCTCGTAAAATATTTAGTTTTCGATAATCTTACCGTAATACTTTTATGTACAGAATAATGAGACAAATCAATTAGTGTAAAGAAAAAAACAAATAATTGTTTAAAAAAATACATTATAAATAATTACATACTTTTTCTTAAAAACAATTATTTTTTTTTACTAATTGATTTGTCTCATTATTCTGCACATAAAAGTATTACGGTAAGATTATCGAGAACCAAATATTTTACGAGATATTTGATTTTTTATATCAAAATATGTCAGATTAAAATATAAAATAACTCAAAAAGTACTTAATGAAAAAATACTTTATTATAGTGTTTTGGAAAGCTCTCGAAATAAGTTATAAGAATATGCAATGAAAAATGGGTTTTTCCATTTAAGAAATTAAAAGTGACCTTCATGTGACATTCAAATGACTATCCAATGTCACATCAATGGCACCATCTTATGTACCTCTTCGAATCAAACAACTTTTTGTCTGTAACGTTTTTCCGAATCTTCCATATTTTTCGAGATATTTGACTGGCTCTTTTAAAATGGACCACCCTGTATATATATATATATATATATATATATATATATATATATATATATGTGTGTGTGTGTGTGTGTGTGTGTGTGTGTGTGTGTGTGTGTGTGTGTGTGTGTGTGTGTGTGTCGAAAGAGAGAGAGAAAAAAAAGAGTGTAAATAAATTATATAAATATAGTTGTTTAATAAATAACCCGAGAAATGTCTGGTTTCGGGGGTGTCGGGCAGAACAGTCAATGAGTCACACACACAAAGAAATATGAGCCGCACTTCACAATTCTTCTAGCAATGATATCTCGCTTTATTCTAAGAATTACACTAAATCTAATTAGTTTAGGATCTTATGCAATAATTTTATAGTTTGTAATTGAGAACGACCGTGAAATCCGCCGAGGAATTCGAGAGAGGTTGCAAGAGAATGTTACGTCGCTTTACGACGTACCGCGTGCTTCGTACGATAACTGCGTACAAGTCCCCTGTGTCCCGAGAAGGGATAGCTCACACTTCACGCGCGTATGATTCTATTATTTGATGCTGTTAATTTCCGGGAGATGAGAATGACCGTTTGATACAACCGAATTAGAGTTCACTTGATCAGATCCACGAGAATCTAAACCGAATATTCAGAGAGCGAAAACTGTTCTAAAGGCAACGTGCGTCACGATAGACCGGTACTCACCTAATGATCGAGGATTTCCGGAAGGGTCGATATCGACGCAGG
The DNA here is from genome assembly GCA_907163055.1 of Formica aquilonia x Formica polyctena. Classification (NCBI taxonomy): domain Eukaryota; kingdom Metazoa; phylum Arthropoda; class Insecta; order Hymenoptera; family Formicidae; genus Formica; species Formica aquilonia x Formica polyctena. Next base: position 2,406 of record CAJQTV010000632.1, on the reverse strand, counting down.
AGCGCGGATAAGGTCCTGAGAGCGTGCTTATGATTGGGTGATAACATTGCGCGAGACTAGTTAGATTGATAGGACAGGCTGCGGGATTGGGTCACGGCCGCGTACAAGAGGAAAAAGGAAGAGAGAGAGAATGCTAGAGAGAAGGACTAAAGTAAGTGAGATGCCGGTGCAAAGATTGAGAAAAGGAAGCGATATTTCCTGAACAATAGTTTTTAGTAAATAATTGTTTTAAATATGAATATTAATACCTTATATAAGATTCTTCTTTAAAATTTTTTACAACTTTTATATTAAGTCTTCTGCGAACGACTTTCTGTATACTAATGAATTTCTTCTAATAAAAATCAATAACAATTCGTTAATCAATTTTTATTATTTATTTCCATAGCAACTTATTAATTACATAGCAACATTCTAACATTATAATCGAATATGTCGCACACATAAATCGATTGCGAGATATCGATATCGGTAATAATCTACATAGCATATAATTTGTTTTCATTAACAACACATATAAAATCTGTTAAAACATATAACTTAGAAGATCACATTCAATTATTTACGCATTTCTAAATATTTAATTTACCTTCTAAGTATTTTATACATTTTCGAACTAAAAATATGCAATTACTATAATAATATAATAGTTTTACATTATATAATACAAATTTAGAGATCATATAACGAAATTATTTATCCTTATAAACTAATAATTAAATAAATAAATCAATACAATATGAATTTTTTAATCTTAAAACATTTATTTTTTTTTACATTTCTTTACAAACTATTAACAGCAAAAAAATATATTTTTTTAACTATTCATATATTTACTATAATTATTATTATTAAAATATTTGGTTGTAACGATGCATTCCCCCCCATCGTTACTAAACCGTACCCGGCCGCCGATCCGCCGGAAATCCGCCGCCCGACGAACACCGGTCGGACAAATGCGGAGGCGCCGAGCGCCCATTTTTAAATAACATCAGAAACGCGCAAACATCTAATCGCCGTTAGGCGCGCGAAAACATCGAGAACCGACGACGCGCTCGGGTAACCGCCCGACCGTTACCGAAAATACCCGAGTCGCGCGCGCCGAATCAACGATAAACCAGATACCGTTAGAACAATAGGCGAGTTACGCAGACGCGCGCGCCGAAAACCGGTATAAATAGGGCGCGTTTCTGAATATCAAGTCCAGATCTTCCGCACCGCCAGAGTCTGTAAGACGCCTGGAAACCGCCTAGATCCTTAACCGCTCAGAGAGAGAGAAAACGGGGTTGGAAGTACTCAGCCTCCGCCGAAAGTTTGCGGCATCTCCGAGAGCGATCCTTCCGAAACCGATTAAAACGAGGCAAACGGGAACGGGCGTACTCGTCCCCGTCGAGAGTACTCGACACCTCGAAACAATCCGACCACCTGCGTGCAACGGCGATCTTCTAGTGGTGGGGAGTTCCCTGCCATCGACGGGTGTTCTCGTCGACCGTTGCACTCCCTAAATTCCACGGGGAAAGACCATCCCGACGTAATACGGAACGCACTATACGCGCTTAGCTAAGACATCCGCGACCGCCATTTAGTCATCCGGACTCGCCATTGATACGGCGCGCTAAGTACCGCGCCGGGGGATGATCCACATCGCTACCGCGACACCGATCGACATACGCGATCAATACCTACGCGTCGAAGGACCGCCCACCGGGCCGACCGAAATTACCGCCCGGTAGCTAACGTCATCTGCCGAAATCGCGGCACGCGATCCGTAATCGATATTCTATCGAACCGAAATCACGAACCACGCAACGCACCCGTGCATTGCCTTGGAGGCACTGCACCCGACACGACCGTACCACTGTACATCCTGCATCGTACACGCATTTACATTATATCTATATTCAATCGATCATAATCATTTATACATCGCAAGTAGTATAGCTAGGCCGGTTCTAACGCAGGTCCTCTGAGGGAGGTGAGGGGCGAGGGAAAACCGGCGCGGGGGGGTATGACGTCACGCGGGGGAATCGCGTCCTAACCGATAGGCGAGGGTTCCGCGGAGAGGGGGGAGGGGGACTGCGTCCTAACCGATAGGCGAGGGACCTGCTAACCTAACCGGTAGGCGAGGGATCCGCGGAGAGGGGGAGGGGGACCCGCGGCAAAACCGATTGGCGAGGGACTCGCGGGGAAGAGGGAACGCGAAGGTACGATGCCGCGAGGAGGCGTGGGAGAAGGATAGCGTGAGGCGTCCGCAATGTGTAAGAGAAGGATAGCACTAATGATATTCTATGGGCGTGGGAGAAGGATAGCGCGAGGCGTCCATATGAGCGTAAGACAAGGATAGCGTTTGCATGCACGTTGGAGAGAGATGGCACGAGCCGTTCGCAATGTGTGGAAGAGGGATAG
>CAJQTV010000631.1:0-95754 GCA_907163055.1 Formica aquilonia x Formica polyctena | reverse complement strand
TTAATTACAAAGTTCCCGCACGTCACTCGCGTCGCGTATCGCGATATCGGATATCTTGGCGTGCGCATGTCTGGAGTCAAGTTTCGGTCGCGAGACTCACTTCTCGATCTTATGTATTTCTTTCTGCCGACTGCGTGGCGTTAATTTAGTAGTTTCCCGTAACAAGCGTTATTGACTGCCCGCGTAATGTTAATTAATGATAAAGACTGCCCGCCGCTCGTTAGCGATGGGTCTTTTTATTATCTCCCCTTGGTTTCCCAGGAGGGGATCGGTTAGCGACAAGTCCATGTGTCGTGTCGCTCGATTTTTGCGGCAAGATCCGGATGCAAGCTAAGGAGTTCTAAGGGACTTCTTTGCTTGCATTTTTGCAATTTCCTTTTCGCTTTTAGTTTTAGCACTTTCGTATTTAGAATAATATATTTAATAATTCGTGTATAGTCTGTTCGGGCTATAACACTTCCTTATAATTATTTTTGTCAACGTTGATGCGTTTATTACTTGTCCGTTAGAAAATTATTATCAGTATTATTGCAGCTGAGTTTATTAAACATTTCGTTAAAAGTTCTTGTCATCTCGTTCGTCCGCCGGAAATTCTACTGCAAGGGGTAGATATTATTTTTTATTTATCTCGAGACCGGCGTGGTTTCCATCACCGATTTCCTTGCGTCTTTCCCACGGATACTCGTGGATGTAGTTACTGACAAATGACAGTGTTTAAAAGAAACGTATGGCACAAGATGCTTTGTTTATTGAACGGTTCATTCTTATCACCAACTGACGATCGTTACCGCAACGTCGCGGAAGAAAGGAATCGTGGAGTCGCCAGAACGTAACACCCCCGGCCTTAGACAAATGTTGGGGAAAAACCCAACATTTGCAAAAAGGGAAATAAAAAATGGATTCCTTTCTTTCGCGATTTACTAAAGTATATCGTAAATTGCATGTACTTTTATGCATGCTGATTTTATTTATTAAGAAGGAGGAAAGAGAAGGCGACCTCCAAAACCCCTTCCTTCTTTCCTTCGTCCTTCTTTTACATTTTGTTTTCATTAATTATTAATTTTAACATAAGGTTCGAATGCAAAACTATCTTTTCTCATATGTGCCCATTTTATGGCGTAAGAAAGGGAAACTGCATATGTTGTAATATTTACCTGACCAGTATCGGTAGTCTCTAGTCTTCGGCTGGAGGTTTTATTGCCCTGTGAGAGAGATAGAATATTTTTCTTTCTTCTTCCCCCTTCTTTTCCTAGTTATCGTATCCTCTGGACAAACAGCTGCTTGCCGGAAAGGCTCTTGGTGCTTGGCTTGGCTTCTCATTTATCGAGAGTAATTAGCCATTGATTGAGATTTCATGTTGGATTTCATAATACAATGTCCAGGCTTCATTTACCTGGATGCTGAATTGGTGGATTTGCTGCTGGATATAGAGCACCAAGATGACTTTTTAATTAACAAATGCTGGAACTTCTCTTCTCACGATATATATATATGTATATACATATATATATATATATATATATATATATATATATATATTTAGCTCGCTGATGTTGGTTGATATTTCTCCTTCTGAAACCGCTGGTCAAGTAACATTGCTCTAAGACAGTGCATGCCACGATCTGCACATTTCGGCCGATTTCCGAGAGTCAACGCCTATCGCGCCCCCCTTGCGTCTTGAGATCCTCGTCTAGCAACCGTAACCAAGCGCGCGGCGCTCTGCCTCAGGTATGGTGCATCTGTACCGCGATGCGGTTCCGTACCACCTTACTGCCAAATATCAATATTTTAAACGCGATCTCTTTAGAATTTTTTCAAATAATTAATTCAAGAACAAAGTTTCAATACTCGATTATTAATTACATTTACGATATAATAATCCTAAAATATTATTAAATTATATTCGATAGATTAAATTTGTTAAATGTCTCGCGCGCGGAAACTCTTCCCGATATATAAATTAATAAATAATTGTAAATTTAAAGTTTAAAAAGATAAAAATATGGATTTGACCTTGAGTGAATTTTTTAAGGTGAGATCAATGTGATCGACGTTTTCTCAAATGGAACCCCCCTTTTTTATTATATATTCTTGTAGCTTATCTTGAGAGCTTTTCAAAACACTATAATAAAGTATTTTTTCATTAAGTACTTTTTGAGTTATTTTATATTTTATTCTGACATATTTTGATAGAAAAAATAAAATATCTCGTAAAATATTTAGTTCTCGATAATCTTACTGTAATACTTTTATGTACAGAATAATGAGACAAATCAATTAGTAAAAAAAAATAATTGTTTTTAAGAAAAAGTATGTAATTATTTATAATGTATTTATAATGTATTTTTTTAAACAATTATTTGTTTTTTTCTTTACACTAATTGATTTGTCTCATTATTCTGTACATAAAAGTATTACGGTAAGATTGTCAAAAACTACATATTTTACGAGATATTTTAATTTTTATATCAAAATATGTCAGATTAAAATATAAAATAACTCGAAAAGTACTTAATGAAAAAATACTTTATTATAGTGTTTTGGAAAGCTCTCGACATAAGTTATAAGAATATGCAATGAAAAATTGGGGTTCCCATTTAAGAAATTGAAAGTGACCTTCATGTGACTTTCAAATGACTATCCAAGGTCACATCAATGGCACCACCTTATGTCCCCCTTCGAACCAAACAACTTTTGTCTGAAACGTTTTTCCGTATCTTCCATATTTTTCGAGATATTTGACTGACTCTTTTAAAATGGACCACTCTGTATATATATATATATATATATATATATATATATATATATATATATATATATTTATATATATATATATATATATATATATATATATATATTTATTTATTATTATTATTATTACCCACTTTTTTTATTTGTTAAAATTATAAAAGTAAAGTATAAAAATAAGAAAACGAATGTTTTGTGTTATTACTATAATAAGGATTATTAATATTACTATTATTATTATATTATTATGTGTATATTGTAATTATTATGTGTATATTGTAATTAATCCAGTGCTCGGATTTAGTTGCACATTTCGGGCCGAAATCGGAGGCGCCGCCTATCGTTGCCGTTGCCCCGACAACCGTTCGAGACTCGACGGCCGAGCCGCCGAAATCGCGCATGACACGCTATGTCTCAGGAGTGTCCCTATATGAAAAATATGCTGGAATCGTACCTTCCGCCAAATTATCATTAAAATTTGCTTTACTTGATAATTTTTATAAATTTCTATTATTAATATATTATATATGCAATCTATTATACACATATATATTATATATGTTATAATAATATATTTTAGAGACAGTAATATATATACATATATATATATATATATATATATATATGTATATAATAATTGTAATTTTGATAATAGCTTTCCACATCACCCATGAGGTACTATTGTCGATGCGTTTTTTTTTAAGTGGTTTCCCCAGTAGGCCTATTCCACTAAAAAATAATGAAGCTAATGAAATATGTGACTTGGCAGGAAAGCAATATTTTATATCGTAAGATATTATATAAAAACGAAAAAAGAAGCAGATAAAAAAACTAAAAAACCAATTTGTATCAAAATTTTAATTTGATATTCTAGGTCGTTTGCACGATTCTACTAGGGATGATATATCCACAGAGATTTTAGAAGAACTAACTCGCATCAGCGAGGATAATGATGTATCGCTCAAAGAAGAACGTTTTTCTGTTTTAATAAATTTCATTTTCGAGAAAGAGCATTCACATAAATGTGTGGACCCAAACATAGAGAAAATTCGAAGACCGAAATTTGTAAGACGTGGATAACACGATACATCTAAAATTTTGAAGAATTCGACCCCCTTTTCTAATCGTGCCTTCAAAGAAAGATCACATTGCAAATCGCAAAGTTCTGCCTGAAATTCTGGGCTTTGTACCTCGATTTGCACAGTGAGAGGATTCTCAAAAAGTATTAAATCTTTTCGTAGCGTTTCGAAATCTCTGAAACGCGAATCAAATTGATTAATTAGAGAATTAATTATATTAATTTGTTTTATAAAATTACAATTTGTGCCATGTTCTTCAAAGAGAATCTGGCAAGAGGGAAAAAAGTGAAGAATATTATTTTCTAATTGATTTTTAAATAATTGCAGCTTCCTGCGAAAAGAATCGACATGACTAACTAATTGTGAAATGATTTGATCGGTCTTTTGCAGCTTTAAATTCAAAGTATTTAAATGGTTTGTCATGTCAGTTATTAGAGCAAGCTCGCAAAGCGAGTCTAAATCTTCGAAAAAAATTTAAATTCGTCATATTTTGTAGGAACGTTGTCTTGCAAGAAAAGGAAGATCTCTTTTCTTATTTCAAAGAACTTTTCCAAACATTTTCCTGCACTGAGCAACCGAACTTCACAATACAGAGGCACATCTGTATAAGTTGCGTTATGCTCCTCGAGAAAGAGTAGAAACTTTCGATGAGAAAGAAATTTGTGACCGCCTTTAATTATATTAATAATTTTCGTGACGGTTTGCATTGCGGTGCATAGTTTCACAATTTTCCCACATAACGCTTCTTGATGAATAATACAATGAATAACAGGGATCTTCATATCTCGCTGCTTTAATTGACCGAAGAATCCATTTGTCGAACCTATCATTGCCCTTACGCCATCAGTTACGATAGCTGAACATTTTGAAAAATCTATGTTAAATTTATGAAGAGTTTGGTTAACAGCTTCGAAGATATCAATACCCCTTGTTGTATTATGTAATGGAACAAAATCTAAGAGCTCCTCGACATATGAAAAATCGTTTTGCACGATTCGAGCAAAAATACTCAATTGACTCACATGCCGATTATCGGTGCTCTCATCAAGACATAATGAGAAAAAAGAGCAAGATTCTAATAAAAATTTTAATTTTTTTTCTAAAGAAGAAGCAATATCATTTATTCGAGATGTTATTGTCTTGTCACTTAAAGGAATGCTAGCAGCTTCTTCAAGAGTCAACGAATTTCCAAATGACTCTACTGCTGCGATGAGGCATTCCTTTACAAATTTTCCTTCACGAAACGGCTTGGAATTTTTCGCGATGAGATTTGAAATCGCATATGACGCGTAAGAGCATTTACCGAAGATGTAGGATTGTCGATACGAGAACTACGACTCTCTTGATAAACTAATTTTAATCCTTTAATTATATTAAATTTTTCCTCGCCCACATATTTCGAATACTCATTTAAATGTTTATTTTTATAATGTCTGTGAAGAACAAATTTTTTCACAAGAGAGGGTTGATAACCACACAGAAGACAGGTGATTTTATTATAAATAGATGCGAAAAACATTTCTTCCCATACCTTATCAAAAGCTTGATTGTATCTTTGCTCTCTATCCATTCTTCAGGTAATCCAGTAACAGCAAGCCATTTAAGCAAGCAATTTAAGTGACAAGACAATAACATCTCGAATAAATGATATTGCTTCTTCTTTAGAAAAAAAATTAAAATTTTTATTAGAATCTTGCTCTTTTTTCTCATTATGTCTTGATGAGAGCACCGATAATCGGCATGTGAGTCAATTGAGTATTTTTGCTCGAATCGTGCAAAACGATTTTTCATATGTCGAGGAGCTCTTAGATTTTGTTCCATTACATAATACAACAAGGGGTATTGATATCTTCGAAGCTGTTAACCAAACTCTTCATAAATTTAACATAGATTTTTCAAAATGTTCAGCTATCGTAACTGATGGCGCAAGGGCAATGATAGGTTCGACAAATGGATTCTTCGGTCAATTAAAGCAGCGAGATTTGAAGATCCCTGTTATTCATTGTATTATTCATCAAGAAGCGTTATGTGGGAAAATTGTGAAACTATGCACCGCAATGCAAACCGTCACGAAAATTATTAATATAATTAAAGGCGGTCACAAATTTCTTTCTCATCGAAAGTTTCTACTCTTTCTCGAGGAGCATAACGCAACTTATACAGATGTGCCTCTGTATTGTGAAGTTCGGTTGCTCAGTGCAAGAAAATGTTTGGAAAAGTTCTTTGCAATAAGAAAAGAGATCTTCCTTTTCTTGCAAGACAACGTTCCTACAAAATATGACGAATTTAAATTTTTTTTCGAAGATTTAGACTCGCTTTGCGAGCTTGCTCTAATAACTGACATGACAAACCATTTAAATACTTTGAATTTAAAGCTGCAAAAGACCGATCAAATCATTTCACAATTAGTTAGTCATGTCGATTCTTTTCGCAGGAAGCTGCAATTATTTAAAAATCAATTAGAAAATAATATTCTTCACTTTTTTCCCTCTTGCCAGATTTCTCTTTGAAGAACATGGCACAAATTGTAATTTTATAAAACAAATTAATATAATTGATTCTCTAATTAATCAATTTGATTCGCGTTTCAGAGATTTCGAAACGCTACGAAAAGATTTAATACTTTTTGAGAATCCTCTCACTGTGCAAATCGAGGAACAAAGCCCAGAATTTCAGGCAGAACTTTGCGATTTGCAATGTGATCTTTCTTTGAAGGCACGATTAGAAAAGGGGGTCGAATTCTTCAAAATTTTAGATGTATCGTGTTATCCACGTCTTACAAATTTCGGTCTTCGAATTTTCTCTATGTTTGGGTCCACATATTTATGTGAATGCTCTTTCTCGAAAATGAAATTTATTAAAACAGAAAAACGTTCTTCTTTGAGCGATACATCATTATCCTCGCTGATGCGAGTTAGTTCTTCTAAAATCTCTGTGGATATATCATCCCTAGTAGAATCGTACAAACGACCTAGAATATCAAATTAAAATTTTGATACAAATTGGTTTTTTAGTTTTTTTATCTGCTTCTTCTTTCGTTTTTATATAATATCTTACGATATAAAATATTGCTTTCCTGCCAAGTCACATATTTCATTATCTTCATTATTTTTTAGTGGAATAGGCCTACTGGGGAAACCACTTAAAAAAAAAACGCATCGACAATAGTACCTCATGGGTGATGTGGAAAGCTATTATCAAAATTATATTTATTATATATATATTACTGTCTCTAAAATATATTATTATAACATATATAATATATATGTGTATAATAGATTGCATATATAATATATTAATAATAGAAATTTATAAAAATTATCAAGTAAAGCAAATTTTAATGATAATTTGGCGGAAGGTACGATTCCAGCATATTTTTCATATAGGGACACTCCTGAGACATAGCGTGTCACGCGCGATTTCGGCGGCTCGGCCGTCGAGTCTCGAACGGTTGTCGGGGCAACGGCAACTATAGGCGGCGCCTCCGATTTCGGCCCGAAATGTGCAACTAAATCCGAGCACTGAATTAATCTAATGTAGATCTTAAATGCTACGGTATTGCTTATTAGATAAAAAGGCTTTTTATGCGACTTATACAGTGGGGTATACGTCTGTTGTGATGTTTTCAGTGAGTCGAGCGTGGCCCAGTTGTATCAGAGAGTCTCTCAGGTTGTGGGCCCCCTCAGTATATTCATTGTATATCATTAATTTTACCATTGCAGTTCTATCACCGAGGGGATGAACTATTTGCATCCATCCTTCTTGGCGCTCTGTGAGGATCTTACATAATTGCCGTGTCTTTTCGGGCCATTCCGTAGCTGTTGTAACCGCTGGGCATGTGTGTGGCAAACCGCATTTGATGCTTTGCCACGGCAGGTCTCGGAATCGGTCTTTCAGAAAATAAACATGTCCCATAGGCCTCCAGATTACCATGCCCCAATCTCTGAGAGAGATTTTGACCATATGCGTCACTGTATTAACTCTTATAATGACGCCGCGTTGCCAAATGGTTTTGATTTTGACAGCGCAAGGCTCATCTTCTTTCAAGTCTTCAGGCCAACAATGAAGATATTGAGATTGTCGATTCATTCTGAAGTTAAGCTCTTCGATAAGGTCCACCATATCTCTTTCGCCGTTCTTCAGCTGAACGCAGAAAAGTGATGGAGATTCCGCGCGTGTTACCCGTATTTCCAAACGTCCGCGGGTTAAATCATGGGTGTTGATATTTTCGATTTCCATTTTCTAGAAATAGTTAAAACTGCTTGATGTAGTAAAAAAAAAAAATTTACAAAAGCTTTTTTTTTTGTTGATAGAAAGGAAAAGGATAAAAGACGTTTAATAAAAATTTTCTTCTATTATTTTTGTTATTATTATTATTATTAATATATAATTAATATACTTTTTCTTCTTTCCCTTGTTTTTTTTTTATTTTTACTCCCTTATTTCTAATGTATAGGTAGCGTTTTCTTCCGGACGTAGCAGAGGATATACCGCGTTCCTTTCCATGGTGTTTATGTTACGGGTTTCTTGTTTAGTGGGTTTTATTACTTTATGGTCTTCTAGTGGTGCGCTTGGCGGTGGTGGTGGTGGATTCGGCTGTGGCCTCTCGGGTTGCCTCCGTCTTCCCAGATGTAACAAAAGATTTGTGAGGGAATCCCAGATTGCTCCAAGTAAATAGATTGACCATCCATACACAGTATGTAAGGCATATCCATGTACAATTGTGTCTAATATTAACTTGGAAACTCTTGCGACTAAATAAATCCCGAGTAATCCAGCGCTGATATTGCCGAAAAACAGGAACTTATTCCAGAATTTTTTCCAAGCGGAAGCGGCTATCTTTTCCATAGATGCTTCATCCAATAAATTGGAAATGGAACCCCCCTGTAGAGAAGTGGGTCTTCCCATTACTCCTCTTGCTACGGTGTTAAGTACTGACGGTCGTTCGGCCGGAAACATTATATGATTTCTCAGATCTTTTAACTCTTTTTCAGAATATATACCACTAGTAGCGAGCGATCCTGGGTTAATGTATTTCCAGGTAGGCTTGGTTAACGGTTTCATGATAGTTGGTGGTAAGGTATCTATCGGATTAGGTATAAATTTGTACCATGAATCTCCTAAGAGGTACATGGCAGGTGCAAATGGATTGCATGCAGTTTGCGTTCCTTGTTGTAGTAATATATGAGTTTGAGGCGTTAAGAAATGTGTTCGATTCTCTCGGATTACTGGTAATTGGTCGTAACATTCATTTGTTCTCGCTACTTTTACATCAACTGGTACACATTTGATTATGTGACTTCGCCCGCCAAAAGGGCCATATATCCAGGTCCTTTCATTAGATGGTATGCGAAAATGTCAGGTGCTTGCGTAGCTATGGCTAGTGCATTATGTAACATTCGTTTCTCTAGATTACATTGATGTAATAATAAATTCCTGTATAGTTCGTTTATTTGAATGCGGACGTGTCTTTCTACATATACGAATTTGGAATTCATATAAGTAAAGATATCGAGATTTGAGATGCCCGATTGCTTTTTAAAAATAGTGGTACCGCGTACTGTCTCAAAAATTACTAATTTTGGATGCTCTGTTGTTATTAGTGAATATCCACATGTATTGTATTTTCCTTTGCTAGTCAATGCAAATATTGTCTCTTGTGTGGTTAAAGAATAAACTGTTTGAGGATGATCTTTGTCGTTATCTATTATTTTGTATGCATATCCTTCGAATAGTATACCGAAGTTATGGAGTTTGCAAGTATCAGTAGGTACGGGATCCCAATAAGTATCTCCTCCCTCTACATCTGTACAATGTGTGGAGCCAAATTTACATGCTACGCCGGACCTGAATTGCACTCGATTAGTATTTATTTTTACGTCGGCTACGTAATCTTGCAGCGTAATTCTTACGCTTGCGAGTACGATTACGTTTGTCCATGTTCCATAGAGATCGGAATACGCCCCTCCGATACATTCCCCGTCGTTGTCCACACTTCCAGCGAGCGTTATTGGACGTGTTGTAGTTTGATTTGATCTTAGGCCGGTTATATAGGTGTGACCCATTTGATAAGTACCATAATCGTACATTCGTTTGCATATATCGCGGCGTATTTCCTCTATGTATGAATATTTTCTGTTATATATGTCCATAGTGTGAGAGAACATTCCGCACTTTTTTATTAATCGATCTATTTCAACTTTACACTGTATTACTTTCACAGATTCAAATTCATTGATTTAAAGTAATTGTATATATGCTTGTTCCTGTTTAACATTTTGTGGTGGAATGTCACACTCTTCGATAGTTAATAAAGATAATGTTGTTAAATTCGCTGAAGGAGATCCGCAGTCATATCCTATTCCAAGAATTTGATAAAATTTGATTAACACTACCAGTATCGCGATTAGTCGTTTAATGTTGTAACGATGCATTCCCCCCATTGTTACTAGACCGTACCCGGCCGCCGATCCGCCGGAAGTCCGCCGCCCGACGAACACCGGTCGGGCAAATGCGGAGGCGCTGAGCGCCCATTTTTAAATAATATCAGAAACGCGTAAACACATAACCGCCGTTAGGCGCGCGAAAACATCGAGAACCGACGACGCGCTCGGGTAACCGACCGACCGCTACCGAAAATACCCGTGTCGCGCGCGCCGTGTCAACGATAAACCAGATTAGAACAATAGGCGAATTACGCAGACGCGCGCGCCGAAAACCGGTATAAATAGAGCGCGTTTCTGAACGTCGGGACCAGATCTTCCGCACCGCCAGAGTCTGTAAGACGCCTGGAAACCGCCTAGATCCTGAACCGCTCAGAGAGAGAGAAAACGGGGTTGGGTGTACTCAGCCTCCGCCGAGAGTTTGCGGCATCTCCGAGAGCGATCCGTCCGAAACCTTTAAAGAGAGGCAAACGGGAAAGGGCGTACTCGTCCCCGTCGAGAGTTCTCGACACCTCGAAGAAATCCGACCACCTGCGTGCAACGGCGCTTATCTAGTGGTGGGGAGTTCCCTGCCATCGACGGGTGTTCTCGTCGGCCGTTGCACTCCCTAATTACACGGGGACAGACCATCCCGACTTACAACCGACCGCACTAGAGACGCGTATCTAATACGGCCCAAGCACCATTATGATATCGGAACGCGCCATTGATACGGCGCGCTAAGTCACGCGTCGGGGGATGATCTACATCCCTACCGCGACACCGATCGATAGCCGCTATCAATAAGTACGCGGCGAAGGACCGCCCACCGGGCCGACCGAAATTACCGCCCGATAGCTAACAGCCTCTGCCGAAAACCGCTGTCCGCGATCCGTAATCGATATTCTACCGATCCGCCGAAATCGCGCCCCGCGCCACGCATCTGCGCGTTGCATTGAATGCACCGCACTCGATACGATCACACCACGATCCGTTCAGCATTGTACACGCGTTTATAAATATCTAAAGTCAAACGATCATAAGCATTTGTAAATCGCACACCGCCGTACCGCCGTACGGGCGACCGATACACACACCACGATACATTCGATACTCTGCGCCCAACCAATCACTGTTATACATTTGCGCACTCACTCACTCGTCACTCGTCTCGCACGCACAATAATACATTCGCACACCTATACACACTCACACACATAAAACACACACGTTGTACATACACACCACAACACGTAATAAATTATATTTTACCTAACATCACTTTCGTTCGTCTCTCGATACCCTTTCACGAGCCCCGGATCCCGACCGAGTTATCCGTCACCGCCTCGCGAAAGCGGATTATTACATTGGCGCCCGAACAGGGACCGTTTCGACCAGACCGTATCGAGACACGAACCCTAGCTACACGAGACGAAGAGTCGTACAAGTGCGAAAATGAAAGGGTGGATATATAACCTACCCAAAGCGCAACTTATCGAAGTGGCCGTCGGCCGAGGCGTGGACACGTCCGGTACCCTCGACGATATCCGACGACGGATGTCCGGATATGTCGAGGCGCATCCCGACGAATTCGGGGCGCACGGCGACGAGCCCACGACCGCGGCCCAGACACCGCCGCGCACCGTACCACCGACCCACGCCGCGCACCCCGCGCCCCCCGATAGCTCCGAAGTACTGTGCCAAATGCGCAAATGGGGATGTCACTTCGACGGGCGCGATCCGTTCGACTTCCTCGAGCGTTTAGAGGAACTAAAAACCGGACATCGGTACCCCGAGGCCGCGATGCTGCTCGGGCTCCCCGAGCTACTCAAGGGAGACGCATTACGGTGGTGCCGAAATACGCGCCACCGCTGGCAAACATGGGGGGACTTTGACCGAGCATTCCGCGCGCAATTCCTGCCCCGCCGATACCAGGCCGCCCTCCGCCGCGGACCGTCGACAACGACCGGGCGAAAAATTCAAGAAATACGTGGCCGACATCCTCACACTGATACGCCGGGCCGGCGGATGCACGCCGGAGGAGGAATACGAACGCGTATACCAGAACATGCGCCCAGAGCTCAAGCGATTCATGGCGTATGACGACTACGGGACAGTGATGCCAGAATGCCCACGCTAGCAACACGCAACCGTAGTGGAGGGGATACGCACACAAGCGAAAACCGTGTCCATGTAATGCGCAGAGCGTTCTGCGCATTACATGTACACGGTTTTCACTTGTGTGCGTATCCCCTCCACTACGGTTGCGTGTTGCTAGCGTGGGCATTCTGGCATCACTGCTACGGGAACGTAGACGACTTACAAGCACGCGCAACCGAACACGAAGAAATTGATGAACAGTGCGCGGCCGAACAATCGCCCGCCCGTTCGGGAACCGGGAAACCGACCGTCGCCGCAACCTACAACAGGGAAGAATGTTGTTGGCGGTGCAAGCAGCGGGGTCACACGCGAGCCGACTGCAAACGCCCACCGCGGAAATTTTGTTCTCAATGCGGCAAAGACGGGGTGCTAACACGCCAGTGCCACCCGCCGGCGGGAAACGCCTGGCGGGCCATGCCGCGACGGCCAACACCCCGAGCCCGACCTAAGCTACAATCCACGGCCGCACTTACGCGTATGCATCGATCGGTACCAGTACGACGCACTGCTCGATTCGGGGTCCGAGATTTCGTTTATAAACGCGACAACGGCCACCCGCGCGCAACAAGGGGGGCATAAACGGGCGTCGCAACAAGGAGAGGTACAATTAGCCAACGGCGACACCGTGAGCACAGCCGGCACGATCATCCTGCCGATTCGCGCCGGGGCGAAAAAATACCAGCACGAATTTACGATACTGCCGACGCTTGAGAGTCCGGTACTGATCGGGGTGAACCTCTGGTCACGCATCGGCATCCGTCTAGTACCACCACCGTACTACCTAGGCTCGCGTACCCCGCCAGTGTACGGAACCACGGGGGGTCTAGCGCCACAGACTGAGAACGAAGCAAGCAAACTAAGAAGTTTGCTCGACCGAGAACTAGACAAATTCGCAAACATCCAGGGACCGACCGACCGTATGCACCACGAGATACGGCTGCGAGACCCAACGCCGATAAAACAACGATACCGGCCCCGAAACCCGGCGATGCAGACAGTCATAGACCGGGAGGTGGCCGCAATGGAGGCCGCCGGCGTGATCGAACCGTCCAAGAGCGCCTGGAGCTCGCCCGTAGTGCTAGTTAAAAAGAAAGACGGAAAATACCGCTTTTGTATAGATTTCCGCAAGGTAAATGACGCCACCGAGAAGAATGCGTATCCATTGCCGCAAGTGACCGCGACACTAGAGAAACTACGGGGCGCACGATATCTATCAACGCTCGATCTAAAGAATGGTTACTGGCAAGTACCGCTTAAACCAGCCAGCCGTCCGGTGACCGCCTTTACGATACCCGAAAGAGGATTGTACCAATTTACAGTCATGCCGTTCGGACTGCATTCCGCACCGGCCACCTTCCAACGACTGTTGGACACCGTTATCGGCCCCGCCCTCGAACCGAACGTATTTGTCTACTTAGACGATATCATCGTAATCAGCAAAACGTTCGAGGAACATCTAAATTTACTAACCGAAGTCTTCCGCCGACTTCGAGGGGCGAGTTTGTGCCTCAACCCGGAGAAGTGCAAATTCTGCGTCGACCGACTAAAGTACCTAGGACACGTGGTTGATCGCGAAGGGATACGGACGGACCCCGACAAGGTCAGCGCCAACTGGCCCGAGCCGAAAAACGTGAAACAAGTCCGACAATTCCTGGGGATGGCGTCCTGGTACCGGCGTTTCATCGCGAATTTTTCGACCATTGCCGCGCCGCTTACACAACTAACGAAGAAACGCGCTCGGTGGACATGGGGCTCCGACGAGGAGAAAGCGTTTCGCGAGTTAAAACAGACACTTATTTCGGCCCCCGTTTTCGCCTGCCCGGATTTCACGCGCCGCTTTGTGCTGCAGACGGACGCCAGCACTAACGGCCTCGGAGCCGTCTTGACGCAGTACTTCGAGGAAGGGGAGCGCGTAATAGCGTATGCGAGCCGGACATTAAACAGCGCCGAACGTAATTATAGCGCCACCGAGCTAGAATGCCTCGCGGTTGTATGGGGCATTCGGCGAATGAAGGGCTACCTCGAGGGGTACTCCTTCACCGTACTAACCGACCACCAGTCGTTAAAATGGCTACAGCGTCTGGAGGCTCCCACCGGGCGACTCGCCCGGTGGCTGTTTGAGCTCCAGCAATATGACCTCGAGGTCAAGTACCGCAAGGGCACGCTCAACCGAGTGGCGGACGCCCTATCGCGACAACCTGAGCTTTGCGCCGCGACCGCACGCCGGTGCCGCTGGTACCAACGAATCCTCGCGGAGGTCGAGCGCGAACCAGCCAGCCGACCGGACTATCGAATCAGCGGAGGGAAACTGTTCCGCCATATTCTACACAGCCTGAACTTCAAGGAGCACGCCGCAGAGGAACAATGAAAGGAGTGTGTGCCGGAGGATCAACGCCACACGGTGCTGAGAAATTATCACGACGCACCAACCGCCGGACACCTGGGGATTGCGAAAACAATCGCTCGCATCGCCGAGCATTATTACTGGCCGGGGATGTTCCGGGCGATCGCCGGATATGTGCGCACGTGCGAAACCTGCCAGAAGCACAAGGTGGCCCAACAACAACCGGCCGGAAAGCTCCACGCGACCGACGTTCAGCGCCCATGGGAGCAAGTCACTACCGATTTCGTAGGGCCCTTACCGCGCTCACGACAGGGCCACACGTGGCTCTACGTGATGCAAGATCGGTTTTCAAAATGGGTGGAATTAACACCGCTCCGCCAAGCCACCGCAAAAACCATCACGAAGGCCATCACCGAGAGAGTCATCCTCCGACACGGCCGACCGGAATCAATCCTGTCGGATAACAGCACGCAGTTTACCTCCAAGGAATTTAACGACCGACTGCGCGCATTCAATATCCAGCATAAGACCGCACCCGCCTATGCACCGCACTGCAACCCGGTGGAAAGAACCAACAGGACGATCAAGACAATGATCGGCGAATTCGTCGACAAAGACCATCGAGACTGGGACGAACACCTGCCCGCATTTCAATTTGCATTCAATACGGCCGTACATGACGCTACCGGATATACGCCGGCATACGTAAACCACGGGCGAGAGCTCGTACCGCCGCACCGCACCGCACCAGCAACCGAGAAAACGGCCCCGGACACGACGCAAGAACGGCTGGACGATGCATATAAAATCGTCCGAATCCAACTTGCGAGAGCTTTCCAGCGGCAAGAGCAATATTACAATCTCCAGCGACGAGAGTGGAGACCGCACATCGGCGAATGGGTGTGGAAGAAAGACCACCCGCTGTCAAAGAAAGCCGACAAGTTCAACGCGAAACTCGCACCGAAATATATCGGGCCGCTCGAAGTTCGCCGAATTATCTCGCCAGTAATCGTAGACCTGAGGAGCAAGCGGGAAAAATGGTACAAACATGTACACATTCAGGATATCAAAGTCGTAAAGACCAAACAAAACGGCGACAATAACAACCCCGAGGACGAGGATGATACCCCCACTACCGACGGGGAAGAATAAACAGCCGAACTCCAGCTCTAACGGCACAGATAGCAAAGATGTGCGATCCCGAAAGCATCCTAGCTGCCATCGACGAGATCCTGGACGATCCGGGGTTTCAATATCAGCCGCCGGCGCCGAACACCAGCAGAACCGGCAATGAAAAGCCGCCGACGACCGACCGTTCGCCGACCGGGCCAGCCGTCAGACCGCCGAAAATCGGCACGCTGATACAGCGTTCCGATAGAACGAATCAGCTAAAATTGGAGCAGCTGATGCAGGCTCCACCACCGCCGCCTGCCCGCTCGCGTCGACCAGCGAGCACACCGGCCCGCAAGAGACCGCGGGAAACCGAAGAAAAGACCGGAGAGGAACAACAACCACGCCTCCTGATGCCGACCGGCCCATTACCGCCGCTGTCGATCCGAGTACAAGTGGAACCAGGCATCATATTCGATGTTCCACACTTCGCGGTCCACGTATCGCGAAAGTATAAGATCCGGTCACCGCAAGGCCACTGGGTCATGAGGTTCTCAAAGAACGGAGAACTCCGATACCGCCGCCGTTTAAATTAAATGCGAGCGACAGAGGAAACAGCACGTCACCGCATGCCTCTAAATTCAGGCATATCCTACGAGGGGGGGTGATGTAACGATGCATTCCCCCCATCGTTACTAGACCGTACCCGGCCGCCGATCCGCCGGAAGTCCGCCGCCCGACGAACACCGATCGGGCAAATGCGGAGGCGCTGAGCGCCCATTTTTAAATAATATCAGAAACACATAACCGCCGTTAGGCGCGCGAAAACATCGAGAACCGACGACGCGCTCGGGTAACCGACCGACCGCTACCGAAAATACCCGTGTCGCGCGCGCCGTGTCAACGATAAACCAGATTAGAACAATAGGCGAATTACGCAGACGCGCGCGCCGAAAACCGGTATAAATAGAGCGCGTTTCTGAACATCGGGACCAGATCTTCCGCACCGCCAGAGTCTGTAAGACGCCTGGAAACCGCCTAGATCCTGAACCGCTCAGAGAGAGAGAAAACGGGGTTGGGTGTACTCAGCCTCCGCCGAGAGTTTGCGGCATCTCCGAGAGCGATCCGTCCGAAACCTTTAAAGAGAGGCAAACGGGAACGGGCGTACTCGTCCCCGTCGAGAGTTCTCGACACCTCGAATAAATCCGACCACCTGCGTGCAACGGCGCTCATCTAGTGGTGGGGAGTTCCCTGCCATCGACGGGTGTTCTCGTCGGCCGTTGCACTCCCTAATTACACGGGGACAGACCATCCCGACTTACAACCGACCGCACTAGAGACGCGTATCTAATACGGCCCGAGCACCATTACGATATCGGAACGCGCCATTGATACGGCGCGCTAAGTCCCGCGTCGGGGGATGATCTGCATCCCTACCGCGACACCGATCGATAGCCGCCATCAATAAGTACGCGGCGAAGGACCGCCCACCGGGCCGACCGAAATTACCGCCCGATAGCTAACAGCCTCTGCCGAAAACCGCTGTCCGCGATCCGTAATCGATATTCTACCGATCCGCCGAAATCGCGCCCCGCGCCACGCATCTGCGCGTTGCATTGAATGCACCGCACCCGATATGATCACACCACGATCCGTTCAGCATTGTACACGCGTTTATAAATATCTAAAGTCAAACGATCATAAGCATTTGTAAATCGCACACCGCCGTACCGCCGTACGGGCGACCGATACACACACCACGATACATTCGATACTCTGCGCTCAACCAATCACTGTTATACATTTGCGCACTCACTCACTCATCACTCGTCTCGCACGCACAATAATACATTCGCACACCTATACACACTCACACACATAAAACACACACGTTGTACATACACACCACAACACGGAATAAATTATATTTTACCTAACATCACTTTCGTTCGTCTTTCGATACCCTTTCACGAGCCCCGGATCCCGACCGAGTTATCCGTCACCGCCTCGCGAAAGCGGATTATTACATTGTAATGTTGTTGTCCATCTGACAGTTCACATAATTATTTCTTTGATAATCATTCTTTATCGGTAGGTTTGATATGTGAAATTCGTAAGCGGTTAGGATGTACAATTCGGCTATTTTTCTTTATTCTAATTTTTACATTATTTTTATTAAAAATTTCTAGAACTTCGTGAGGCTCAGTATATTGATCTCCAAATTTACCTGGTTTCGGACCTTTTAATAAAAATACTTGATCTCCCGGTTTAAAAGTTTGCGGGTTGATCTTTCTATCGTAATAATTTTTTGATCTAACTTTGGCTTGAATTACATTTTCCCGTGCATTTCCCTGAATTGCGTGAAGTTGAGTGACGAGATTTATTAAATATTCATCGTAATTTGCTAATTTATCCCCAGGAGGTAATAGTTCGTTCGATGGAACACGTGCTATCTTTCCAAAAACTAGTTCATATGGAGTGTGCTTCGTTGCTTCATGTACGCTCGTATTATAATTAAACATGGCAAGGCTGATCCATCTATCCCATTGTTTTTGTTCATTTGCATATTGTTTCAAATATTCGTCTAATGCATGGTGTGATCTCTCTAATGATCCGTTTGATTGAGGATGAAAAACTGTTGTGCGAAATTTGCGAATTTTAAATAATTTTGCTATTTTCTTTATTAAGTCGCTAAGGAAATTCCTTCCTTGATCCGGTAATATTGCTTTTGGTGCTCCAAGTACGCAAATAAATCAATCTACAAAAGCTTCTGCAATGGTTTCGGAAGTTTGATTCGGTAATGGTATTCCCATGCAAAATTTAGTTAATTGATCTTGTAATGTTAAAATATATTCGTTTCCTCTTT
This sequence comes from Formica aquilonia x Formica polyctena, assembly GCA_907163055.1. NCBI lineage: Eukaryota > Metazoa > Arthropoda > Insecta > Hymenoptera > Formicidae > Formica > Formica aquilonia x Formica polyctena. Next base: position 77,025 of record CAJQTV010000631.1, on the reverse strand, counting down.
CGGTTTTAGGCAAAGGGCCTACGATGTCTATGGCTACTTTATCGAAAGAAGATCCTGGTGTGTCTGTAATTATCATAGGTTGTTTTGTTTTAACTCGTACAAGTTTTTTCAATTGACATTGTAAACATTGCTGTATGTATCGTTGAACATCTGTTTTCAAGTTTTCCCAGTAATAATTATGTTTTATTCTGTTATAAGTTTTTGTGACTCCTCGGTGTCCTCCCGTTGGTAAACAATGCATTTCACTGATTATAACGGAACGTAAATCTTTCGGTGGGTATTTAATTAGTCCGTGACAAATAATAATTTTAGTGGGAGCGTCGGTGAATATTGATTGTAAATGTACTTTGATATCATTCCATGGAACGTTATTAATAAATACGGTTTTTGCAATACTAAATGTTTCTAATTTTAAATCTTCAGTCATATTTTGTAAATCTGCTAAGGTTTTAATAATTTGGTTAAGGGTAGCCGTAGGGCCTTCTCGCTGTCCCTCGCTGATGGGTAAAGCCACATGATAATGATTTTTATGTTTTATGGCCTTAGCCTTTCCTAAGACAAGAAATCCTAGGTTTGGAAGCTCTTTTCGTTCGAAAAGTTTTTGTGAGCCTGAGTCTGGTTTTCCCTGGGTCTCGACGAAATACACCATGCTATCTTTTCGTAAAAATAATAGTTCTCTAGAGTCTATGACGTTACCATGAATTATTTTATTTTCAATAAACGCGGGTTATCTTTTTATCGACTTTAAATTTTGGTTAATAATATCTTCCTCATCTTCTTCGTCTTCCTTTTCACTGTCAAAATCTTTATCAGGCGGATCGTTTCTTTCTTCAATCTCTTCAATCTCTCCTCCGTTGTTATGCAATTCGTCGGTTATTTCATTTTGCTCAATATTTTGTCTTGCAGTTCGGCTTCTTGTTTGAATTTTATTTTGTTTAGGAGAATCACGTATTAAAGCCTTTTCGGTAATTGATAAATAATCTGGTTCGTTTAATTCTGTAGGTGTAAATGGAAGAGTATCGTTATTGTTATTTAATAAATCGCTTTCATGTATTATTTCTTCGTTTTCTTCGGTATCGGAGAGATATAAATGAAAATCGTCATCTTCTTCTTCTTCTTTGCTATCGGATTTTTCTAGTAATTCAGCAATTAACTGTGCATCTTTAGGGTTATCTGGGTTTAAAAGTTTCTTGTTTTTTTATAATTTTACAATCTTTTTCTCCGATATTTACAGGATTTCTTGATAATGCATCTGCGTTTACGTTTGTTTTTCCCGCTTTGTATACAACCTCATAATCATATTCTGCTAATTTTAATCTCCAACAAAGTATTCGCATATTTGCGTCTTGTGCGTTTTTAAACCACATCAAAGGTTTATGATCTGTAACTAAAGTGAATTTTCTTCCGTATAAGTATGGTCGAAAATGTTTAACGCAATATACAATAGCCATTTTCTTTTTCGTATGTATCGTATTTTAATTCATTATCTGTTAAGGTTCGTGAGGCGTATGCTATCGGTAGGTCTTTATTTATCTCTCCTTGTGATAATATTCCTCCAACGGCTATTCCAGATGCGTCGGTCGTTAAAATGAATGGTTTGGAAAAATCTGGGTATTGCAGTACTGGCTTTTCGCACAGTTTTTGTTTTAAAATTTCAAAAGATTCTTCCTGCACGGATGTCCACTCGAAGCGGGTGTCGTTTTTTAATAAATTTGTTAATGGTTTGGCGAATTTGGAAAAATTCGGTATATAGCGTCTATAATATCCTGCAAGTCCTAAAAATTGTTTAATGTTTTTTGGTGTTTTTGGTCTTGGAAACCGTTGTACTGTGTTTAATAAAGAACCCGAGAAATGTCTGGTTTCGGGGGTGTCGGGCAGAACAGTTAATGATTCACACACACAAAAAAATATGAGCTGCACTTCCCAATTATTCGAGCAATGATATCTCGATTTATCCTTATAATTACACTAGTTCTTCTTATTCTAGGATCATATACAATAGTTTTATAGTTTGTCTTTGAGTAAAACCGAAGAATCCGCCGAGGAGTTCGAGAGAGACCGCGAGAGAATACTACGTCGATTTACGGCGGACCGTGCTTCACAAGTTAACTGCGTACAAGGCCCCGGTGACCCGCGACGGGATAACACACACCTCGCGCGCGAATGACTCTTTCACTTGATGCTGATAATTTCCGGGAGATGACAATGATCGTTTGAGACAACCGTAATAGAGTTCACTTGAGCCGAGCCGCGAGGATCTAACACGAATATTCAGAGAGCGTAAAACTGTTCTAAAGGCAACGTGCGTCACGATAGACCGGTACTCACAGAATAATCGAGGATTTCCGGAAGGGTCGATATCGACGCAGGAGCGCGGATAAGGTCCTGAGAGCGTGCTTATGATTGGGTGATAACATTGCGCGAGACTAGTTAGATTGATAGGACAGGCTGCGGGATTGGGTCACGGCCGCGTACGAGAGGAAAAAGGAAGAGAGAGAGAGAATGCTAGAGAGAAGGACTAGAGTAAGTGAGATGCCGGTACAAGGATTGAGAAAAGGGAGCGATATTTCCTGAACATTCCGCCCGCCTTCTACAACAGCGTTGAAGAATTATTATCTTGATGATGGTGAGGCCGGATCTGTTGTTGATTGCTTTGTGGGTGAGGGTTGATCTGGTGTCATCGGAAGCACTGCTAACTTGGTGATAGGCCGCTTGAGTTCTGTGGTGGCCGTCTTGAGGGTGACCACTCTGCATAGACCGTCCGATCCAAGATGAAGTTGTGTGACCCGAGCAAGAGGCCATTTTGATGGAGGGAATCTTTCATCCGTGAGAAGTACAAGAGAGCCGACCTTGATTTGCGTGGAGGGATGATGCCATTTTGAAATTGCGAGCTGACGTTGAAGACATTCAGCTGACCAACGCGACCAGAAGTGTTGGAGTTGCTGCTGAATGAGCTGCCACCGAGACAGCCTTGTGAGAGGCACTGAGGTGAGAGATGGCTCAGGAATTGTTGTTGGCGCTGCTCCGATGATGAAATGCCCGGGAGTGAGGGCTGCCAGGTCTTCCGGATCATCTGACAGTGGGCACAATGGTCGTAGAGTTGAGGACTGCCTCGATTTGAACCAGAAGAGTTGTAAGTTCTTCATAGGTTAGGGCAGTCTCGCCTATAGTCCGTCGTAGGTGATGCTTGACCGATTTGACTGCGGCCTCCCATTTACCGCCGAAGTGGGGGGCTGCCGGGGGATTAAAGACCCAAGTGGTGCCGTCATGAGTTAGTAGCTGAGCGAGTTCCGAGAATTCCTTTGATCCGGCGTTGAATAACCGCCTAAGAGATGTATCTGCCCCGAGAAAATTGGTTCCACAGTCGCTAAATAGAGTTTGGCAGATACCTCGCCGTCCCGTTAACCGCCGATATGCTGCGATGAACCCCTCTGTAGAGTAGTCTGTCACTGCCTCCAGATGAACCGCCGACGTTGAGAAGCAAACAAAGATGGCTAACCAGCCTTTGTGACACTTAGCCCCTCGTCCTCGCCAAGTTTTGAGAGTGAGAGGGCCGGCGTAATCAACCCCTGTGTTGAGGAAAGGACGAGATGGCGAAATGCGAGATGATGGCAGTTGACCCATGAGTTGCTGTGCCCTTACGCCACGTTGTCGAGCACACCGAACGCAGCGGAGAATGTGAGATCTTACTGGGGCTCGGCCACCAACGATCCAGTAAGCCTGGCGAAGATATGTCAAGGTTACCTGAGTTCCGCCGTGAAGAGTCCTTAGATGAGCGTCCGATATAATGAGTTGAGACAGATATGAATCCCGTGGCAAGATGGCTGGGTGCTTGCATTCAGGGTCCAATTGAGACTGTCTGAGTCGGCCTCCGACTCTGAGGATGCCCGAATGATCGATGAAGGCCGTAAACTTGGTGAGAGGATGAGACCTTGACAAGTGTGCTCCGCTTGAGATTATTGTCAGTTCAGATGAGAAGTAAGCCAATTGGACTGACCGAATCCAATATAGTCGTGAACTTTCGAGGTCTGCAGGTGTGAGGGGGGTGGCCAGAGAGGACTGTGGTATACCTTTGAGGATCGCGCAACACCGTTGACAGAGAGCAGTGATCCGAAGAAGCCGTATGAGTGATGAGTAACGATAGAGGAGTTCCCAGAGGTGGTGTTGCTTTACCGTTGAGGAGGTGAGAAGAAGACCGGGCCGTTCCTCAAGAGTCGCCGCCGAATCCGGCTGAGATGCCATGCTTGGCCAATGTTGAGGAGGTTGTGCTAACCATGAGGGACCATTCCACCAAAGATGATGCCGAGAGAGTTGAGCGGACGAGAGGCCGCGAGAAGCACAGTCGGCTGGGTTCTCCTTGCCGGGAATAAACCGCCAATGTCCTTGAGGTACGCGTTCTTGAATTGCCGCCACTCGATTACGAACGAAGTCTTTCCAACGAGAGGGATGACTGTTTATCCAGGTGAGCGATACCGAAGAGTCCGTCCACAAGTAGATGGGTATCTCCGCGAGTTCTAGTGTTCGTTGAACATAGCTGATGAGACGAGAGAGTAGAACCGCAGCCGTGAGTTCCAGTCGGGGAATGGTGAGCCTTTTGAGAGGTGCGACCTTGGTTTTGGCGCACACTAGCGTGATGATTGGCTCCGTTGGATGAGAAATGACCTTGATATAAACCGCAGCTGCCATGGCGAGTTGCGAAGCATCCGAGAATCCATGAAGCTCGACCATGGTTGACGGCGTGAGAGACAACCACCGAGGAATCGTGATGGAAGTCAGGTCAGACAGCTCTGAACGGAAGAGCGTCCACCGATGTCGAAGTTGCGGCGAGAGGCAGTCATCCCAGCCGACCTTTTCTAGCCACAGTTCCTGGATGAGCATCTTAGCTCTGATGATTACCGGAGATAGGAATCCCAGAGGATCGAATAGTTGCGCTACTTCTGAGAGTATAGTCCGTTTGGTGATAACGGGCCGGTTGGAGGCCTTGCACGAGAAGACGAACTGATCAGAGTGAGGATGCCACGTGAGTCCCAAAATTTTGCCTTGAGCGTCATCAAACGAGTGCGGCGTCGCGGCGGTGATGTCCGTAGAAAGAAGCCTGGAGTATTTCAGGATGATTGCTCTGCCACTTCGCCAGAGGAAAGCCGCCCGCCTTGCAGAGGTTCACTAGTTGGTGAGCGATGGAAGTCAGCTCTGGGAGAGTATCGGCACCTCCACAGATGTCGTCAACATATCTGCCCTTGAGAAGAGGAGGGACCGCCAGGGGGTAGTTCCTACCTTCGTCTTCAACTAGTTGGAGAAGGACGCGAACAGCCAAGAAGGGAGCTGATCGGGTGCCATATGTGACCGTTGTGAGTTGGTACGGAATGATGTTGAGCTGATCATCTACCCAGAGGATCCGTTGGAGATCCCAATCGTCCGGATGAACTTGAATTTGGCGGAACATTTTGGTGATATCAGTGATAAAGATGTACCGGTGTCGTCGCACCCAGAGTAAGATATCTGAGATGTCTGCTTGGAGTTTTGCACCCGTGTGCAGAATATCGTTGAGAGAAGATCCCGTACTGGTGGGGCTGGATCCATTAAACACCACTCGTAGTTTTGTGGTAATGCTGTCATCCTTGAGAACTCCATGGTGAGGGAGGTAGAACACCGGTGATGGCTCTGGAGAGGAAGGGGGGACCCTGACCATGTGCTGGAGCTCTTCGTACTCCAGAATGAATGATGAGTACAGATTACGATAGATAGAGTCCGTTGAGAGGCGCCGTAGTGTTCGCTGCAAGCAACGTTGGGCAGTTGACCGTGACTCCCCTAGTTGACTTGCCTGTAATTTGAGAGGGAGCCGTACGACATAACGCCCAGCACGGTCTCGTAAATGCGTGGCCTTGAATTGAGTTTCACACTCCTCTTCGTCAGGGTTGAGCTGAGTGGTGGAGGATGAAGGGACCTCTTCTTGTATCCAGAACTTCGTGAGGAGGTCGTGAAGCTCATGATCCACTGCGACATGATGAGAACTATGAACTGAGGCAGTATGTGCCGAGGTCGGGCCGAGAACAATCCATCCGAAAATAGTACGTTGAGCGATGGGTTCCTCCTCAGACCTTTTGATGATGTCGGGCTGGATGAACAGCCCGTAGGAGTCAGCACCGAGGATCAAGTCTATTGGTCCGGGGGTGAGGAAGTCTGGATCCGCCAGCTGGAGCCCTCGAAGGTGAGGCCAACTATATTCTGCTGTTGCTATGGACGGGAGTGATGTTGTTAGATTCTTGAGGATATAGGCAGTAACGTTGATGGATTGCGACGAGTAAACTGAGTGAAGGGTGAGCGGAACGACACCCCGAGTTCGCTCCGACTGAGATCCTCCAATACCGATGATGGGGATAGAGGCGTGCCGTCGAGGTATCTGGAGAGTTGAGATGAGTTGCCCGGAAGCAAAGGTGAGCTCAGACCCGGGATCTATGAGCATCCTTACCGAGTGAGGAGAGCCGCACGGTGATCTGATGGTAGCGCAACAAGTAGCGAGTAAAATTGCCGGGCGAGTGAGAATTACCGAGTGAGATTGAGAGAGGACCGAGTGCGAGAGTCACTCTGAAGCCGATGTGCTAGTGCTCTTGGATGGTGAGGCCGGCGCCGACGTCTGCGTAGCCGTGGTTGATGGGATCACCTTATCTTGCATCGTTGACAAACGTGGGGGCGGTTGACTGTCCATGTGTATCATCGTGTGATGCTTATTGCCGCATTTTCTGCACCTCTTCAGATTTTGACAGGCGACTGCGTTATGCCTGCCCAAGCAATTAAAGCAGAGGCGCTTATCGATCACAATGTTTCGCCGTAGATGAGCAGACATATCTCTGAAACGAGGGCAAGAGACAATGTAATGAGAGCCAGAGCATAGTGCACATCCGGAAGTTTCCGAGATCCCGGAGGGGGGTGAGATGGCCACATAAGCGGTGGCCGCCGATGTCTTGCTGGTCTGTCGTTGTGGCGAGGAAGCTGGTTTTTGTGCTAGAGAGGAGCTCGAGGTTCCGTACTCCATACTCTCCATGGCTCGGGCGCGCCCAGTGAGAAATGTGCGAATGTCCTTGTATGAAGGGGGGTCCGTGGTGGAGCCAAGCTTGACTTCCCAGGACTCTCGAGTGCTTGGGTCGAGTCGCTGGACGATGAGGTGGACCAAGAGATGGTCCCAGTGTTGAACAGGAGCTCCGAGAGATTCCAAGGCATTGAGCGCTTCCGTTGTCGTGTTGAGAAGGGTATTGAGCTCCTTGGCCGACCGTTGTGAGATGATCTTGGTGCGGAATAGTCGATCCACCTGAGCCGAAATGAGAAGTCGTTTATTTTCATACCGATTAACGAGAAGGTCCCAGGCGGAAGCGAACGCGTCCTCAGAAACCGGCAAATTGGAGATTAGCTGAGCGGCTTCGCCCAAGAGACTAGTCCGGAGGTAATGCATTTTCTCCACGTTTGATATCTCCGCATTCCGTCCAACCAATGAGGAGAAGAGATCATGAAAGGGCCTCCACGCTGAGAAGTCACCGGAGAATTGTGGAAGAGTGATCTCCGGAAGATGACGTCGGGCGGATGTTTGACCGCCAATTGAGAGGTTGGCTAGCTGTGAGCCCGACAGAGGGTGAGTCCGTTCCTTCTCTTCAATCTGCATGAGTAATGCGGCTTTGGCGTCGGCATAATATAGAAGACATTGATCGTATACCCTTTTCTTGAAGTAATCGTGATCCAGGAGGAGCTCCGCTTTGGATTCCGCCATCCTTTTGTGAGTGGCTTCAAACTTTTGCCAGTTGTTATCGATGAGGTCGAGTTTCACCTTGAGCATTTGGAGTTGAAGAGTGGGGAGGGTCGGTTCCTTACACTCGAGAGCCACCGGCTTGATGTAAGTGTGCCGATTCATTTGAAGAGAGATTTTCGCTTCGAGGTTGGACATGATGATGGCTGAAATCGCCGTTACCGCTGAGAATACCACTCGAAGTGACCCACAAGAGGGAAAGAGAAGTTCCGACAGACGATGAGAATATCCTAAAAATGCGAGAGAGGTCCGTATACCGCGCGCGAGCTCACAATGTCCGAGTGAGAGAGAAAGCGCTAACGATTATAGAGACCGGTGACCGGTCGTCGTATATTCACAAGATGGCCGAAGACCGTCAAGGGAGTGATAGAGAACGCTGTATACGTAGCGAGAATCCGTTGCCGAGCGCCCGAATCCGTCCGAGCGTCGCCGAACACGCACGAATAACCGAGCGCGACGGATGTCAGAGAGAGAGAGTGAGAGCGCACTACGGGCGGCGACGATCGCTTGCCGAGCGCCCGAATCCGTCCGGGCGTCGCCGGACACGCACGAGTAACCGAGCGCGACGGATGTCACAGAGAGAGAGTGAGAGCGCACTACGGGCGACGACGATCGCTTGCCGAGCGCCCGAGTCCGTCCGAGCGTCGCCGAACACGCACGAAGAGGATCGTTTTCGAACTTTCGCCGGTAGCACGTGGAGGCACACACGATTTTCCAAGTCCGCACACAGAGTTCACCTTGAGATGTTCGTTACCGCACCCACCGATCCGGCTCGAAGGACCAAAAAATGTTTAATAAAGAACCCGAGAAATGTCTGGTTTCGGGGGTGTCGGGCAGAACAGTTAATGATTCACACACACAAAAAAATATGAGCTGCACTTCCCAATTATTCGAGCGATGATATCTCGATTTATTCTTATAATTACACTAGTTTTTCTTATTCTAGGATCATATACAATAGTTTTATAGTTTGTCTTTGAGTAACCCGAAGAATCCGCCGAGGAGTTCGAGAGAGACCGCGAGAGAATACTACGTCGATTTACGGCGGACCGTGCTTCACACGTTAACTGCGTACAAGGCCCCGGTGACCCGCGACGGGATAACACACACCTCGCGCGCGAATGACTCTTTCACTTGATGCTGATAATTTCCGGGAGATGACAATGACCGTTTGAGACAACCGTAATAGAGTTCACTTGAGCCGAGCCGCGAGGATCTAACACGAATATTCAGAGAGCGTAAAACTGTTCTAAAGGCAACGTGCGTCACGATAGACCGGTACTCACAGAATGATCGAGGATTTCCGGAAGGGTCGATATCGACGCAGGAGCGCGGATAAGGTCCTGAGAGCGTGCTTATGATTGGGTGATAACATTGCGCGAGACTAGTTAGATTGATAGGACAGGCTGCGGGATTGGGTCACGGCCGCGTACGAGAGGAAAAAGGAAGAGAGAGAGAGAATGCTAGAGAGAAGGACTAGAGTAAATGAGATGCCGGTACAAGGATTGAGAAAAGGGAGCGATATTTCCTGAACATACTGCTTCTAATTTTTTTGGATCTGGTTTTACTCCGTCTTTACTCATTACATGTCCCAGATAAGTTACTTCTGTTTTCAAAAATTCACATTTATCTGGTTGTAGTGTTAAGTTAGCTTCTCGGAGACGTTCCATTAAAGCGTTGTATTTTCTGTCGTATTCTTCTAACGAGGTTGCGTAGATAACGATATCGTCCATATAAACAAATAATTCCTTGCCTTGTAACCCAGTTAACACTAAGTCCATTAGGCGTTGGAAAGTCCCATCCGATGGTGCACCACCTTGACGTGGTGGAGGGGCTCCCCTTCGCTTGTTTAGAAGAGGTCTAAGAGTGCACCGACGACTCGACTCAAATATGGGTGTGTTTTATTTTTATTTATTTTGTATGAATCTTGTATTTTGGCTTGGGGGTATGTGGGGGGTTATTGGGGGGTTTTTGGGGTTTGTGGGGGGATTGTGGGGTATTGAGGGGGTGTGTGGGTCTGGGGTTTTGTGGGATTGGTGGGTGGGTATTGGAGTTTTGAGTGGGTACGGTGGGGTGGGTTGTGTGAATGTTCCTTCAGGAAGTTTGAGTCGAGCGTGGAGGAGAGGTAGGTAACCTCGGTAAAAAATCCCGGGTAAGTCGGGCTCGTCAGGCGTGGTGAAGCTAACCGACATAGGTGAAGGAAACACCGAAATTAAACCATCTTTCTTGATACCCTATGATGGACACAACGAAAGATCAAAAACTTACCGACTCAGTGGGCTTCGGAACCCACAGGGTCCGGCATGGGGGGGATACAGTCCCGGTTCCCCCCTCGTCGTCATCGAACGACGGGCCACCAGCGGTGTTGCCGACGAGCACTGCTGGCAAACGGACTATTGCCGTTGATAAAAAGGTGAGGGTGGTCGCGCGGAGGATCGACCGGCCGGGCCCGGCTTGTACTAAGCCGAAGTCCCGGTCGCGGTCGGTCTCTGCCGCGAGGGTCCACCCATACAATCGGGACCAGGCGAGTCGGGGCAAGAGCCTCACTCGTCCAAACGAGCTGGAAGCGGAGGGCTCGTCGCGGGGGCGCAGCCCTACCTCTACCCCTGTCTCCTCCTCAAGAGCCTCGCTAGCAAGCGAGGATGAGGAGTACGCGTCTCCCGACGGGGAAAGCGCTAAGGGGGACCATGACCTCCCGGAAAAGCGGGAACGGGGGAGGCCGCCCTCTACGGGCGAACTTGTCGGCTTGCGCAAGAGACGTGAAGAAAAGGCCGCTCTCCGGAAGGAGAAGGAAAGGGAGCAGAAGGCCAGGACGGCCTTATCAGAAAACACTCCACTCCCCCCGCCCAATAAGAACCTGAGGGCCTACAAGGCCCAATGCGCGGATGAAATGGGGCAAACACCGACTCCGGACATCGCGGCGCATAGTCTGGAGCAGGCGGCTGCTATCGAAAGGATAGCCGCCTGCTCTGGCAACTTGAAGGGCTCGCTTCAAAAAAGGCTGAGGGAGGCCGCTGCCCTTGTGAGGGTGGCGTCGAGCGCCCTGGCCGAAAGAGCCCAGCAGAAGGAGGGAGAAGGAGAGCTTGCGGTCCTCCGAAGGGACATCAAGTCTCTCGGAGACCGCAACGCGGACCTCCAAAAGGAGGTTCGCGAGCTCAGGGGGAACTTGACGCGGTGCGACGCGCCAAGCCCTCCCTCCAGCTGACTCTCGCCGGTTCGCTCGAGAAATCCCCCCGCAAAAGGCGGGGTGTGCTTTGGGTAAAATCGGTGGAGATGCTGGACGCTTCAGTTAGGGTGGAGCGTACAGCAGGGGGGAGGGGACAAAGGTCCCCAACGTTGGGCAGGGGGGGTATGGGACCTAAGTCCCCAACGTGTGTTGGGGGGGGGGGGGGGGGCAGGGACAGGGATCCCCAACGTCCCCGCGACGGGGTCAGGGGCTACAGTCCCCAACGTTGGCGGGTGGCCGGGGAGGTGCCGCGATGAGGCCCCCTTTGAGGGATACCCCTGCGCCGCTCCCCGAGAGCTACCCGCCGGGGGTTGTCGACGAGGGCGCGCGTGCTTGGTATAATTGGTATACCGAGCAAATCGCCGCCCTTGTCGACCTGCGGGCAGCATTGGGCCGAAGCGGACCACGCGGGCCCGCTGCACCGGCCGGCCGCCCGACTGGAGGAGCCTTCCCCCCTCTCCCCCCTGCCGGCGCTTCGGCGCCGGGACAGGGGAGGAAGAGGAGAAAGAGGAAGGGAGGCCGTGGAACGGGGAGGAGGAAGGCACGAGACCTCCTCCTCCCCCACCCCCTGTCCCGCGAGTGGTGCCGGCGGGCGCGGAAGGCCGACAGAGGCCGCCTCCCAATGGCGCCCGACCGGCTGCGCGGACGCAGGGTCTCCCCCCCGCCACCGCGAGCCCTGGGCCAGGATGAATCCTGGTTCAGGGTCGTGGGATGGAGGGAGAGGACGGCTCGGGCTAAGACCGCACAGGCGGCCCAACCCCCAGCCAGGAAAGCGGCTGCTAAGCCGGGACCCTCCTCCCAACAAAGTGGGGAGGGAGGCGGCAACAGCAGCCAAAGAAGCGCCCCAGACGGAACGCTCCGAGATGCAGACCGCCCCAGTCGGCGGCGGTAACCATTACCTGCGCCGACGGGGCCTTCCAGGAGGCCCTGGTCAAGGCCCGGAGGGAAGTCGATCTCCCCAAGTTGGGAATCGACTCCCTCCGAATCCGAGAAGCCGCCACTGGGACCATGGTGGTGGAGCTCGCGGGATCGGGCGAGGGGGACGGTCCAACGGCCGCCCAGAGAGCGGATGCTCTCTATGCCGATCTCCGGCGGGTGTTCGCCGGAGTCGAGGGGGTGCGGCTTGCTCGCCCGATCCGAAAGGCGGAGCTCCGGATTAGGAGCCTCGACCGTTCCCTGGTGGCCGCTGATATTGCGGCGGCCATCGCGGGGGGTGGAGACTGCCCGATGGCGGAAGTGCGGGTCGGGGACATTAGGTTCCCCGCCCGCGGTCTGGGCACTTCTAACTATTTTAGTTTGTGCTCCATTTGCTTGTGTTGCTTTTATTTGTGTTATTTTTGTTCTTACTCTGTCTGTTGTTTTTATTTTGGATTTTATTATATAAATAATAAAATTAAACTGGCCGCAAACGCGGGGCTGATGACAAGGGGGATACAACGGAGGCCTCCAAAGAGAAGAGGACCCCTAGGGCCAGGCCTGCAGCCGCCACGCCCCCCGCCTCATTGGCGGAAGTGAAGATGGCGGAACCTGGGGGCCATAAATAATGCCCCTAGGAATCCTGCAGGCCAACCTGAACCACGCTCGCCGGGCGCAGGACTTATTCCTGCACAGCCTGGCTGAGCGTGGTTTTGGACTGGGGATCGCGGCGGAGCCGTATCAAGTTCCGGAAGCCAGTCCATGCTGGATTGGTGACCGGACAGGCTCCGTCGCGATCACGTAGAGGAGTGACCCCACACTCCCGCTCTGCACCCCTATCGAGGCGGGGGCGGGAGTGGTGGTGGTCAGGTGGGGGCCTGTCTCGGTGCTGGGATGCTACATCTCCCCGAACGTGGGCCTCGCCCAGTATGAGGCGTTTTTGGACGGGGTGTCGGCTTGTTTCCGCCGACAATCGCCCCGTCCAACTATCGTGGCCGGGGACTTTAACGCGAAGTCAACGCGTTGGGGTTCCCGGTTCACGGACGTCAGGGACGAAGCCCTGCAGGATTTGGCGGCGGCACTCGGCCTGTGTATCGTAAACACGGGTTCGAGGAGCACCCTTGTGCGGTGGCAGGGGGAGTCGGTCCCGGACTTAACGTGGGCCACCCCCTCCGCCGCACGCTTGATTACCAGTTGGCGGGTAGCAGAGTGTGAAACATTCTCCGACCACCTCTATATAGAGGTGGTCCTCAACGCTGCCCGCCACGGGGTGCTTGGCCGCTCCCAAGACCGGGGAGATGCCCGGCCAAGGAGATGGGCCCTCAAGAAGTTGAGCCCGGACAGGCTGATCGCAGCCGTCCTCGCGGCAGACTGGCCGTGTCCCGGGGGGAAGGGCGAGGAATCACCGAGGAGGTGAACTGGTTTCGGGGTGCGTTGCGAGACGCGTGCGATTTCGCGATGCCCCGGACCAGCCCCCGCCCGCGGAGGGCGGCGTATTGGTGGTACGAGGAGATCGCCGAGCTTAGGCGAATCTCCATTGCAGCCAGACGCCGCTTTACCCGGGCCCGGCGTCGTTTCGACGCCGGGAGGACGGTTGAGGCGTATGAAGGATTCCGTGCCGCTAGGAATGCCCTCAGCGCCGCGATCAGGCAGGCCATGGCCCGAGCGTGGGACGAACTCCTGGGCTCCTTGGACGCAGACCCATGGGGGCGCCCATACAAGCTTGTTATGAACAAGCTCAGATCTTGGGCGCCTCCCGTGACGGAGTCTCTGGAACCCCAGGTCTTCGAGGAAATGTTGGGGGCCCTCTTCCCATTGGAGAGCCCACCTTATGAAGCGCGTGCCCGCCAAGAGGCGGACATCCCGTGGTCGGAGAATCTGGTGGTTTCGGAGGACGAGATGGCCGGAGTGATCCGTCGATTGAGACTCCGGGGCAATAAGGCCCCGGGTCCCGACGGGATCCCCGGCCGGGTCTGGGTCCTGGCCTTGGCCCAATTGTCCGAACGCCTGAGGCGTTTGTTTAACGGATGCCTCAGGGAAGGAGTGTTCCCCCCCCCGCATGGGTGAGGGACAGATTGCTCCTCATCCCAAAGGGGGGCAAGCCTGGCAATGTCCCTTCTGCCTACAGGCCTATATGCCTGTTGGACGAGGCGGGAAAGCTCTTGGAAATAGTGTGGGCGAACCGCCTCGTCCGGCACCTGTCCCGTGGAGATATGGACCTCCACCAAGACCAGTTTGGGTTCCGCGGGGGCGATCGACCGTTGACGCGATTTTGCGCGTCCGGTCCCTCGCGGAATCCATTATGGAGGAGGGCAGGGTGGTGCTTGCGGTGTCTCTCGACATCCGCAACGCCTTTAACACCCTGCCCTGGAGTATGGTGGGGGAGGCCGTTACCGCCTTTGATCTCCCCCTCTACATGGTGGAGGTCCTCCGGAGTTATTTCCGGGACAGGTGGCTGGAGTACCCAGATAATCGGGTACTCCTGTGCAGAAGGGACGTATACTGCAAGGTTCCGCAGGGGTCCGTATTGGGCCCCGCTCTGTGGAACCTCGCGTATAACCGAGTGCTGGGCATTGCCCTCCCCCCGGTTGCAGCGTCGTCTACTACGCGGACGACACGCTGCTGCTGGCCGGGGGAGATGGCTGGGAGGAGGCGGTTTCGGCCGCCAACGTCGCGGTAGCATGCGCTGTTCGCGCAATACATGGCATGGGCCTGCAGGTAGCGCCTCACAAGACCGAGGCGCTATTCATGCACAGGGGGAAGCATGGTGCTCCCCCCGCGGAGGCCCATGTCATGGTGGGTGACATCTCCGTACGGGTGGGAGACCGATTGAAATATCTCGGCCTCTACCTGGACGCGGCTTGGAGCTTTGGCGGGCACGTTGAGCGCTTGGCCCCCAGGGCGGAGTCGGTGGCTACTAGCCTGAGCCGACTCCTGCTTAATCTTGGGGGCCCGGATGGCCGAGTGCGCCGCCTTTACGCGAACACTGCCCGGGCGGTGGCCCTTTACGGGTCACCAGTTTGGGCGGACGCCCTGATGGCCAAAAGCGCAGCCCGATGTTGCTGCGCCGTGTATTTCGGAGGGTGGCCATCAGGGTTGTCCGCGGTTTTAGGACGGTGTCGCATACGGCGGCCACATTACTGGCAGGGATGCCGCCCGTCGAGCTCTACGCAGACATGTACGCCTACTGTATAGGCGTACGCGCGAGCTCGGCGGGCTAGGCGTAGCATTGACCCCTAGGGTCAAGGCTGCCGTGAGGTTCCAAGCTAGGCGACGCGCACTGGAGAGGTGGGACGAACACCTCTCCGACCTCCAAGATACCTCGGGGAGGCGCGTCGTCGAGGCCATCCGGCCCCGCTTAGTTAAGTGGGTTGAGCGGGCCGGTGGCGAGATGTCGTACCGTGCGACGCAGGTATTCACAGGCCATGGGTGCTTCGGCTCTTACCTGTGTTGCATAGGTAAGGAGGACAGCGTACGCTGCGACCATTGCGAGGGGGACGAGGACACGGCGCAGCACACGCTGGAGATCTGTCCGGCGTGGGCGGAAGAGCGCCGTGCCCTCGTCCAAGTTATAGGAAAGATTGATCTCTCGCTCTCGAGCGTCATAGCGGCGATGCTCGAGAGCGAGGGATCCTGGAGGGCGGTCTCCTCCTTCTGTGAAGCGGTAATGCCCCAGAAGGAGGAGGCTGAAAGGGAGCGCGAGCGACTCCCCGGCAGATGCCGGGGAGCACGCGGTCGTGATGGGGCGGCCGGAGGAAACGGGGGGGAAGACGCGGGAAGAGCCTTTTGCTGGAAGGACCCGCCAACCCTCTACGTCCTCCGGCCGCGGAGGCGCGATGCGTCGCACCACGAAGAACCCCCGGAGGAGGGTGACGGGGGCCGGGGCCATATTGGCCCCTGGCCAGCCCCGTGACCCTCCCCAGCAACGGGGGGGGGGAGGAGGGGGCTGGGTCGCAATCGAACCCGGCCCCATAGAACCCCTCCTGCGCTAGCGCAGGGCCCTGGCAAACCGGGGGGACGTCCGCTATTGCGTCGCGGACGCCTTACCCCGAGCCGGGCCCGGTGGTCGGAACCCAGGTGGGGTACCTGGGCCCGACTACGCCCTCCCCGGGACAATATCGGGAGGTAGGTGAGAGGGGCGGTGGTCCCCCTCTCGCCGTTTTGAGCAGGAGTCCCTATAAAATAACGGGGACACTGGGGGGGAGACAAAACTCCCCCCCCCCCAGCGAGCAAGGCTCGAGTGCGGAGGGTCTCTCCGATGTAGTGCTTATGCCAGATTCCGGAGAGGCCTTCACTAACGCCCAGATGCAGGCCACCCGGAGGGGTTTTAGTGAATAGTCCCCCGACCGCTTGTTTAGGCCGGGGGTGAGTCCCACATAACCCCGGGGAATGCGTAAAAGCATTTCCCCTCCGACAAAAAAAAGGCGTTGGAAAGTAGCCGGAGCATTTTTTAAACCGAACGGCATTCGATCAAATTCGTAGTGTCCAAAAGGAGTAGTAAAAGCTGTTTTATGGCCGTCTTCGCAGTTCATTTTTATTTGATGAAATGCAGATACTAAATCGCATACCGAAAAATATCTAGCTCCTCCTAATTGATCTAATATATCGATGATATTCGGTAAAGGATATGCATCTCCGATGGTTTTATCATTTAAAGCGCGGAAATCTAATACCATTCTCCATCGTTTGTTTCCTTTGAAATCTTCTTTCTTAGGTACGATCCATATGGGCGTGTTATATGGCGATTGTGTGTTTTACAATTCCTCCTACTAACAGTTCTTCTACCTGCTTGTTTATTTCTTCTTTATGTATTTATGGAAATCTATATTGTCGAGTGTTAATTGGTTGGTCATCTGTGGTAGGTATTCGATGTTGTAATACGTGAGTTGTGATTAATTTTTCTCCAGGAATATGAAATCGATCTTGATTGTCTGTTATTAATTTTGTAATGCTTTTTCTTTCTGCTTCAATTAAATGTTCTAATCGTAATGATTTTATGATTTCATCGAGTCGATTCTTCTCCTTTTCTTCGGAGATTATTAGACAATTATGCAAATTGCAATTTTCAACTTGGTTTCCTTTATATTTTGTTTTGCGTTTCTGCAAAAATTTTTCCAAAATTTCTTGAGATTTATTCAACAAGGATGTAAGGATTTTTGAAGACGGTTTATTTTTATTTTTAAATTTTCGTAGATTTGAATTTCTAATATTTAAAATATATTTTTGAGTCTCTTCAAGGAGGTCTTTTATTGTAACATGAGAGGTTTTTAATTTGTTGTCTTTTTTTTCTTTAAATAATCCAACCTTAGGAAATTTGATATCCAGGGAGGATAAAGGACTTCTCCCCTTTTTGGAATGAGATTGTGTCGAAATACGTAGTGAGGTTTGGTAATTTCCCTTCTCGCAATCGACGGAACTAGGATTTTTTGTCGAGGTTTGGAAATTTCCCTCCGAAATCCTAGAATTATTTCCTTCTTGAGAGGTTTGGTAATTTCTCTCTTCGAGGATTTTTGAATTAATTAAATCTTTAGGAGAGGTTTGTTAACTTCCCCCTCCAGGGATGGTTGGATTCATTGGATTTTCAGGAGAGGTTTGGTAATTTCTCTCTCCAAGGATTTTTGAATCGTTTAATTTTTTATTTTTCCTCAGTTTTATTTTTTATTTTATCTTTATTTTTAATTTTATTCGTATTTTCATTTTCCTTTTGGTTTAATGTTTTTTCATCGTCTTCATGGTTAATTTCTTTGATAAAAATATTTTCTTCCTTTTCGTTTTCACTTCATTTTTGATATTCAATTTATTTTCATAATCGTCAAATTCGTAAGTAATTTCTTCTTCCTTGTTCCTTGGTTCTTCTGAGCTACTTGCAGTCTCGATATTTGAATTATGGTTGTTTAATAATTCGCCCAATGGTTCTAGGCGCAAGGTCCGAACACGTACTTCCGCCTCTTCATCTAAAGTGCTTATAACATTTAAATATGCTTTTCCAGAAACGTTTTCCACGATGGTGTCTCCCAAATAAATTCCATGCGCTATTTTTAATCTTGGTATGTATCCCATTTTTATTTCTGGATTTTCTATTCTTACATAAAATAATGATTCGGATCGCGGAGCTACTATAATGGCTTCAGGTGATAAGAAAGGTACGTTGATTCCGGAAACATCCAAGTGTCCTTGTGCGTAATCTATTTTCGATGAGGTTTGTTTAAAGAAATCGTTTCCTAATATGCCGGATTGTGAAATTAGAAAATCGTTAGATACAATATGAAATATAACCGGTATTTTGAAAAGAGTTAATGTAATTTCACCTAAGGTGTATACCGGATAATTATTTATGCCGTTCAACTTGAGGATATTAGTATAATTAATATTTATTTCTTCAGGAACGAGATTTTCTTTAATTATATTAGGTCCAGATCCCGTGTCTAGCATAAAAGTTATACGAGTAGTTAAATTGTCGATGTTGATTTGAACGGTAGGCACGCGACTATGTTTATCGAGTTTTACAGTCACGGGCCTTATGATTGTTCTATCTTTGTCTATTTGGCTGCCTGAGGTTTGGACGGGTGCGGCTCTCGTTCGGACCCCTGTTGTGCACCCGACGTCGAGGGGCCGTTGTAGTTTCTCTGAGTATTTCCTTTTTTTCGAAGATTACTGGCATGGCGTAATTGACAATTCTCGAGAAGATGACCTTGCTCTTTACAATAGCGACAGAATAAAGAATTCTTTGATTCCATTTGCTGATTTATTCTTGATCGACAATCTTTAGCAATATGCCCGAAATTATTGCAAATTTGACAAGTTACACGAATCTTATTTTCTGTTTAACGTTACTCATTTTGTTTCTTCCAGCAATTATTTGCAGAATGGCCGGGTCCTTCGCACCATTGGCAAATTACTGAGATTTTGTTGTTATTTGTTGTATTATTCTGTCGGCAGAATTTTGCATCATGACCAGATTTTAAGCATAATTGACAAGTTATTATTCTTCCTTGAACTACGTTTACTGGTCGGCGAAGTTGTGGATCACGGAAGCGGCATTTTTCTGCTGCATGCCCACGTTTTTTACAAATTTGACAAACTATAATCGCGGTTCCTAAATCAATCTGGTTGTTAACTTGCTGAGACGTTCGTAAATATTTCCTACATTTGTTACCCACGTGCCCTTCCTTATAACAGATTTGACAGATTTCCTTTAGGCTGTTAGGTCTCTGTCTACCTGAAACGGTATCTGTTCCCTGTCGTAAATCTATCATTTCTCGGAGCTCTCTCTCTATCCTTAAAGCATCGGCTACAGTTTCCTGTACATCTAATAAGTTTCTCGCAACTCGTTGCTCAATTTCTGGTTTTAGCCCTCTAATGAAACACTTGCACATGTCTTTTTCCAATGACGCTTTAATATTTTGGTCAGATAACACGTTTCCCGAACTTCTATATGCTTCTAAAATTTGTTTTCCGAGAATTTTTACTCTATTTGCATATGTAATTACATCTTCATCCTCCTTTTGATATATACACCCCAATTCCCTTTGTAATTGATAAACATTTTTTGGTGGTCCATAAATTTGCTTTAAGAATTTAGTTAATTTGGAGACGCTATTAAAATCTTGGTCTTGTATAGTTCGGCGAGCTTCACCTATTATTCTAGTTCTTATTATTTTAGTAAACTGTGGTTCGGCCTCACTAGGCAATATGGATTTCGCTTCTTCACATCCTTCAATAAAATAATTTAAAGGAATGTTTTGACCGTTAAAATAAGGGACGGCTTCGACCGCGTATTTCAAAGTAGTGAAAGGATTATTTTGAGTCATGTTGCCGCCGGTACCGCTCGAGCCTTCCTTTCTTTCAGATTTATCGAATTCAGGTATAACAGTCTTATCGCAAGAATCGGCGAAGTTAGTTTCGCTAAACTTTTTTTCGAAATCTTTTTCAATTACCGTTTCGTCTAACGAAAAATTAATACCAGTAGTAGTAGATTTTTTAGGAGTAGAAGTGTATTGTGTTTCTGATGTGTTAGATTTTGTTCGATTGTATGTTTCCTGAGCAAGTTGAAAATTTCGTTCCACTTCGTCTTTATTAGCTGTACCTCTTGTCCCTTTACTCATTTCAGTTTAAAAGATCGCACATTACAATCCCGGACGAGCTCCCAAAATTTTAAAACAGTATGTTATGTCCAGACTCGAGGAAGGATGAGTCAGTAGAAGGGCGCAACCACTATCTTTATGATCCCGAAGTTAAACGTCTCGAAGCGTTAGAATCGGGTCGAACGAACTTGACGATCCGAAAATCAGGTAAAGGACCGTTAGGGTCGCTATTACTCTGTTTTTCAGAAGTTCGCTCGGCGGTCCCTTTTTGGTAAGAGATTTTAATCTCTATTACGCGGGATGGGAGCAGGTGCGATCTTTTGACTGGAGAATGAGAGGGGTTAATAAAGATTGGATTTAAATTAGAATATAAATTTATTCATAATAAATTAAACTATTTTGATATACATTATATCAATAGTTATTTTAATATGCGTATGTGTGTGTGTGTGTGTGTGTGGTTTGGTTGTTCGCGGTTCTTACAATCGTACGGAGGACATCAGTCAGAATAATGAGGCAAGATTCTATTATTAATATTGAATTTCTGACTGGTTATTACAAAATATCTGTTAGAAAAAAGAAAATAAAACAATTTGTGTGAGTGAGAGTGTGTAGGAATATTAGGAGGTTGATTTCATAATTCTAGGATTGGTATGAGGATTCGTCATCGAGATCTGGGAGTTCATTGCAGAACTCTTCCAGTGCTCTCTCGAATTCGTCGGATTCAAGAGGGGAAAAAGGAGGGAGTGGAGATTGATAGCAGGATTCGTCCTCCAAATCAGGGAGTTCGTTGCAGAAATCCTGCACTGCCTTCTCGAACTCGTCTAATTCTGAAGGAGGAGAAGGAGGGGGTGAATCATCAAGGCTGATCGTTGACAACGAGGAGAACGATCGGGGGGAAAGCGACAGTTCGGGAGAAGGTGGTTCCGAAGGATATATTGGGGAGTAACTAGGGGGGAAGTCAATGATTGTTTCTGTGTATGAGGTGATTGAGTAATTACTACTACTACTACTGGCTATGGTTGATTTTAAGTCTACAGAAGTTCGCGTCTTCTGACTCGCGGAACGGACCTTTGCGGTAGCGGGTTGGAATTCGTAATCTTTTCCCGACCTGGTTCTCACTATGGAACCGGTAACAACGTTATTTATTGTGGGAATAAAAATATAATTAAACTGAATTATTAGAAACTTACTTTCATTGCTGACTTTTAATTGGTAGGTTGAGTAGGTTGACAAAACTTGTCGTCCTTCGCTAAGATGTAACGCTGTGCGGGTGCCGGGTTGCGCTGGAGACGACGCCAAGACGAGGACACTGATATTGAACTGTTCACTCTTTTTCCTAATTATGAATTTTCGCTCTTAATGCGCGCACACGAGACTAATTGCCCGGCACTGATTGAAGTTGACAGAAATGACTGAATGAATCAATTGAATTCTCTAGTCTTACGAGTTCTTTCTTTTATAAAACCTTTCTGAGGGCATCTTCTAATTTTAAGAGTGGGATCTCTCAAAAACTTTAACGAATTGAAATTATGCAAAAGTAGGGATTCTTCAAGATTTTAACGAATTAGAATCGTGCCAGTGTCCTCATTCGGCAGGGGGTGTCTCCTATTTTCGTATTTTTACCCGTGTTGATCGTCGGTTGGTGAGTTCGTTATTATTTCAAAAGTTCCTTAAACATTAGCCTTTCCGGGGGACCCTCGCGCACATGATCTGATTAGAAAAGGGTCTTACATCCTTATAATTATTTTTGTCAACGTTGATGCGTTTATTACTTGTCCGTTAGAAAATTATTATCAGTATTAATACAGCTGAGTTTATTAAACATTTCGTTAAAAGTTCTTGTTATCTCGTTGTTCTTCCGCCGGAAATTCTACTGCAAGGGGTAGATATTATTTTTTATTTATCTCGAGACCGGCGTGGTTTCCATCACCGATTTCCTTGCGTCTTTCCCACGGATACTCGTGGATGTAGTTACTGACAAATGACAGTGTTTAAAAGAAACGTATGGCACAAGATGCTTTGTTTATTGAACGGTTCATTCTTATCACCAACTGACGATCGTTACCGCAACCTCGCGGAAGAAAGGAATCGTGGAGTCGCCAGGACGTAACAATTACATTGTAATTGAAATTTGTGATTGTTAATTAGATTACATTTTTGCCCAACTCTGCTTCCTATGCCGCGCGCGCGAGAAAGAGAAAGAAAGAAAGAGAGAGAGAGAGAGAGAATGAGAGAGAATAGTTCGAGATGCGTGGCTTCAGCGTTCGCTCGTACGTAGCCGTATACAGCGCCCCTCCCACCGCTTCGCCGCGCACCGAGCAACGCCTGTGTAGGAAGTCTCTTCTCGCCGCGCGCTTGTGTAAGGCATGGATTGGCCCATCTTTTTAAATTAATTTCTTAATAATTATTACGAAAATCGCAAAATGGTAAAGGACTTTTCTTCTCGGTTTCATGTGCTCTACCTGCACATGGCGGGTGATCCGCGAATTATGGGACACTATATATATATATATATATATATATATATATATATATATATATATACACTTATAATTTATAAATAGCATATACATGTATATAATATATATAAATAAATGTATATAAATGTATATAATAATGTAATAAAATGTAATAAGTATAGTAAATAAAATATACTGGGTGTAACTAAACAAACGCATATGGACAATACTATCAGATACAGAACAACAATTCAAATCGAAAAGTCCTGAACCATTTTTTGATCTGAGCTTTCTTTTCGTTGTTATATGATGTTAAAGTTAACTAATCAGCGCCTGTCTACAACGGAAAACAGAGAAGGTACGACGGGGTCGGAGTAGAGAGACGGCTTTCTGGTGTATAGACAGGCGCTGATTAGCTTCGATTTGAATTGTTGTTCTGTATCTGATAGTGTTGTCCATATGCGTTTGTTTAGTTACACCCTGTATAAATTGCATATAAAACATATAAATTAGTGGCATTACATACGTTGCTTTGTCAAAAAATATAGCAGACAAGAACATATATTTCGATATACTATACAATTTTACTAATGAAAGAAATAAAATGTAGATTATTGCATTTTTTTTGTAAATTGATAGTTCTATATGAAAATATTTATAATTATTATTATCTTTCGCATATCTATTATATAAAAGTTATATAAAACTATAAAAAAATGTATAATAATAATAATAGATTTTATTAAAAACTTTAGAAATAGGTAAAAGTTGTAATACCTATTATTTTTAAATTTGTATAGAAAACAATTTAACACGTATAAATAAAGGCCTTACAATTGCTAAATTTGCTCACAATACACAATTGCTAAACTCCATTATAGTTGTAAAATTTCTATATGTACACCATTTATTTCAAATATATATATATACATGTACATATATGTGAAAATATAGTGAAGAATATAACTAATATAATTAGAATAAATAAAGAATTTTGGGGAATATTCAACATATTTTCATATCAATATTCATAATTTTCAGATTTATGCTTACGATGAAATCTGAAATTTAAAAAAAAAATATATATATTACTTTTAATCTGCTATTTAACGTGTTTTTGATAACATTGCAATTTTATGAATTAATATAAACTGAAAGTAATGTAAATGTTAAATTAAGGTTAAAATTCCATTTGTTTCCTTACATAAACTAGTGTTTGTCTTCCGAAGTTTTCTTGATGTTTTCTTAAAGTTTTCTTGAAGTCTTCTTGATTCTCAATTTAACTCTTTTGTCCATTGTTTTACGAACTGAGAAACAGTTGCGTTTAGATTGTTGTTCTATTGATTCTTGTGCTATGTAAATAAAATATTTGAATTTTTTCATTCTTCATATAGATGTGAGATATATGTATATATTGTACGAAAGATCTTACATTTTATAAATTTTCAATTGATTTAAGCATTTGACGGTTTCTTTCTTTTACAATATCTTTCTCAGAAAGTCTGTGTAATTTTATCTTGGGTTCTAATATTCCTGTAATAGAGAAAATCTTTTCCGTCACCATATTTTCACATTCTGTAGAATCTGTTTCATTCATTGCTGATTTCTTTAAAATATTTTCATATGCAGCAGGGTTACATCGTGTAGATTCTGTTTCATTCATTGCTGATTCATATAAAATATTGGTAATTATTTACTATAACGGACCCAGCTCCAATGATGTTGACCTTGACATATGTTGTCAAGGACATAATCCTGAGTAACTTTTCCTTATAACTTAATCGGCGGTCTCTTATAATTTTTAAGATATTTAAAGTTAAAGTTAGATTCGAAACGAAAATTTGGTTTGAGTTATATAACGTAACTTGAATCAAATTTTAGTTTTAAATCAGAAATAGATTTGGGTTAGATTATATTATTCGAAAGTGGAGCCCCCCCCCCCCTAGGGAGGGGGCGGAACCCACTGTGTCCATGCATATACTTTACAATGCGAAGCGACGTTCAGCCCAGAATTGTTGTGTGGATGGGAAAGTGTATACGTGAACGCAGTGAGTTTCGCCCCCCCCCCCTATGGGGGTCACCACTTCCGAAAGATATAACCTAACCCAAACCTATTTCTGAAAATTTGGTTTAAGATAAACAACGTAACCCACACCAAATTTTAGTTTTAAATCAGAAATAGGTTTGGGTTAGGTTATATCTTCCGGAAGTGGAGCCCCCCCGTAGGGGGGGGGGCGGAACCCATTGCGTCCACGTATATGCTTTACAATGCGAAGCGAGGTTCACCTCACGATTGTTGTGTGAATGGGAAAGTATATGCGTGAACGCAGTGGGTCCCCCCCCCCCCCCTACTGGGGGTTCCACTTCCGGAAGATATAACCTAACTCAAACCTATTTCTGAAAATTTGATTTGAGTAATATAACGTTCTGATGCGGATGGATCTCGCTTCTTGCGTGGAAATTACAAACTCATGTAAAAATTACGTTTTGATTCTCACACTTTAATTGTTAATAACTTTTTAATAAACAATGACCGCCGATTAAGTTATAAGGCAAAGTTACTCAAGATTATGTCCTTGACAACATATGTCAAGGTCAACGTCATTGGAGCTGGGTCCGTTATAGTAAATAATTACCAAAATATTTTCAGATGGTGCAGAATTACATTGTGTAGAAATAATTTCATTCATTACTGATTCATTTAAAATATTTTCAGATGCTGCAGAATTACATTGTGTAGATTCTGTTTCATTCATTGTTGATCCATATAAAATATTTTCAGATGGTGCAGAATTACATTGTGTAGATTCTGTTTCATTCATTGCTGATTCATATAAAATATTTTCAGATGGTGCAGAATTACATTGTGTAAAATCTGTTTCATTCATTACTGATTCATTTAAAATATTTTCAGATGCTGCAGAATTTTTATTCAGATTTAAATATGCATGTATTGCCACAATTATATTTTTTATATCTACTTACCTCGAACAGTAAGACTTTCATTATAAGAATAATAATCCAATTTGTTAATAAATATGCGAAGGAAGTGTTGAAGAGGTAATCTACGAAATATCACACAATATTAAAATTATAATATTGTTGTACTAAATTATAATATTATAATATTATAAAAATATTATATTATATTAAATATTATATTAGATTATATTAAAATATTATATTACATTAAATATTATAATATTGTAAAATGCTATTATATATACTACAACAATATTACAATATTATAATATTATAATATTATAATATCGTTATGCTAAATTATAATATTATAATATTATAAAAATATTATATTATATTAAATATTATATTAGATTATATTAAAATATTATATTACATTAAATATTATAATATTGTATTATAAAACGCTACTATATATGCTACAACAATATTACAATATTATAATATTATAATATTGTAATATCGTTATACTATTAAATTATATTATAATATTGTTATACTAAATTAATGTCCATATAAGAAAAATAAATGCAATTGTACCTTTCAGAAACCAAATCTGCCTGTACTTGAAGAATTTTTTTATCTCTTTCCAAGCTTTTTCGTGATCGTACAGACCGTACCTCTTTGTTATTCTTTAAACGTTCCAAATCAATTGTTTGGTCCATTATAACATTTTTTAATTTCTCTAAAATTATTTAATGATTAAAATTAGTTCAATTTAACTAAATATTATTAATTAGATATTATTTAAGAGGATGCCGGATTACCGACAGAATGCGAATATTAGTAGGAATGCAAAATCTTTTTGTTGATTATAGATATCAACAAATCCTTTTTCACAATTAAGGTACACATAATAACGGAGTGCGGAGTTTAACATTTCATATGAAAAGTTAAAAAAAATGAAAAAATTACAGTTTTGTTACCGGCTTCTGCCGTCACATTTACTTAATATAACAAATTTGTAATCTGTACGTGCCTAATCAGTAAACCCCGCACTCGGCATTTCATCAAAGAGTATAAGTGAACTTAGAGAAGTGAGTTTAGAAGCTTTAGAAAAAAGATTTTACGATGCTACACTTTCGTGCATATGTGTGTGTGCGAGATCGAGGCTCAAGAGTAAAACAGAGCAGTAGATTAGTTGCGTGATGTCGCAATAGACGGAGCTGCAATCTTACATGACAAGGACAGACATAATCGTACTACCTTTGTCTCTTTCATGTGTGTGAGAGTAATATACATGTACGCACTAACATTATTGCAGTATCTTTTCTCTCTCGATCATACGCTCTGTCTCTTTTTAATCGCTCGCTCGCTATGTGCTACGTATCGCTTAGCTTCATGCTCCTCGCATATTCACTTACGCGTTCACTCGCGCTTTTCTCTCTTTCTCTCTCTCTCTCTCTCTCTCTCTGCTCGTTCTTTATTGTATTCTTTCTTTCCCATTATTATATTCTTTTATTTATTCGACTTTTATTCTTTTTATTCTCGTCTTCCTATACATAATAATAATTATTAATTTATTCATCTTTATTTTATAGAGTATAAATGAGATATTGTGTATCTTATAAATAGAAAAAGTATTTAATTATGTGTATTTTTGTATGTACATGTGTTGTATTTAATTATAGTTAAATAGAAAAAGAAAATAATTAATTGTTGTGTATCTCATTTATGCTTTATAAAATATAAATAAATAAATAAATTTATTTATTTTCATGTAGGGAGACGAGAATAGAAAGAATAAAAGTTGAGCAAATAAAAGAATATAATAATGGGAATAAAAGAATACAATAATGAACGAGCAGAGAAAGAGAGAGAGAGAGAGAGCGAATGAGGAGCAAGCGAGATAGCTAACATGAAAGATTTCCGAAGTTTCACTCGCGAGGCTCGTTTTATCTATAATCTCTCGCGTTATATATCGTAACTAAAATTTTTGTTTTTCGCGCTTATCCGAAAATAATTACAATGAATTAATGATATTTTACCGATTAAAATGATACCAAACACGATAAAAATCGGATAACTTTTAATCAATTATGTAATTAAAATTAGGATTACTTATTTCATTAAAAATAATCCGATTTATGTCATATTTAGTGTCATTTTAATCGCAAAAATGTTATTAATCCATTACAATTATTTTCAAATATATAAAATGTGAAATACAGAGATTTTATTTTCTATAATAAGATGACATATATACGTCAAAGATTATAGATAAAGGGAGCCTGGCGAGCGAGATTTCGGAACTCTTTGATGTTTGTCATCTTGCTTGCTCCTTCATTCTTTCTTGCTCTCGCTTTTGTCGATTCTTCAGCATCGGGGATCTTTTCTTATGTACAAAACATAAACATTTTGTAAAATAAAAACTGAAACTTACATTTTGGATTTTATTAGTATGAATATAAATATAATGGATTAATAAGATTCTTGCGATTAAAATGATACCAAACGTGACATAAATTGAATTATTTTAAATCAATTATGTAATTATGATTACTTATTTCATTAAAAATTATACGATTTATGTCGTGTTTAATATCATTTTTATCGCAAGAATCTCATTAATCCATTATAATTATATTCATATTAATAACATCCAAAATGTAAGATTCAGTTTTTATTTTATAAAATGTTTATATTTTGTACATAAGGAAAGATCCCCGATGCTGAAGAATCGACAAAAGCGAGAGCAAGAAAGAATGAAGGAGCAAGCGAGATGACAAACATCAAAGAGTTCCGAAGTGTCGCTCGCCAGGCTCCCTTTATCTGTAATCTTTGACGTATATATGTCATCTTATTATAGAAAATAAAATCTCTGTATTTCGCATTTTATATATCTGAAAATAATTGTAATGGATTAATAACATTTTTGCGATTAAAATGACACTAAATATGACATAAATCGGATTATTTTTAATGAAATAAGTAATCATAATTTTAATTACATAATTGATTAAAAATTATCCGATTTATATCGTGTTTGGTATCAGTTTAATCGGTAAAATATCATTAATTCATTGTAATTATTTTCGGATCAATAAGCGCAAAAAACAAAAATTTTACAGTTACGATATATAACGCGAGAGATTATAGATAAAGCGAGCCTCGCGAGTGAAACTTCGGAAATCTTTCATGTTAGCTATCTCGCTTGCTCCTCATTCGCTCTCTCTCTCTCTTTCTCTGCTCGTTCATTATTGTATTCTTTTATTCCCATTATTATATTCTTTTATTTGCTCAACTTTTATTCTTTCTATTCTCGTCTCCCTACATGAAAATAAATAAATTTATTTATTTATTTATATTTTATAAAGAATAAATGAGATACACAACAATAAGTTATTTTCTTTTTCTATTTAACTATAATTAAATACAACACATGTACATACAAAAATACACATAATTAAATACTTTTTCTGTTTATAAGATACACAATATTTCATTTATACTCTATAAAATAAAGATGAATAAATTAATGATTAAATTAATAATTATTATTATGTAGGAAGACGAGAATAAAAAGAATAAAAGTCGAATAAATAAGAGAATATAATAATGGGAAAGAAAGAATACAATAAAGAACGAACAGAGAAAGAGAGAGAGAGAGAGAGCAGCGTGAATGAACGTGTAAACGAATATGCGAGGAGCATGATATATATATATATATATATATATATATATATATATATATACATATAATCTTTATGACAATTTATTATTATTTATAGTTATATTTAATAATTTATAAATGAGAAAAGAAAATTTGATATATTTATCCTCTTATGTTACCAAACATTTGCATATTTATATAAGCTTGTCTATATTTATAGAAAATAAACTTTTTCCAAAGCAAAAATTTAGAAATTTAATTTTTGTCGTAAAATATTTATAAATAATGGTTTTATGTATCGAATTAATTTTAATCAATATGAAAATAATTTTTTTATTTGGTTAGAGAATATTTGTTTATAAAGATGCGCATTTGTTTTTATTATTACGCGATATTTGTAGCATGCATGTATGTAAGTATATATGTATGTATCGGGGAATAAGTCGACTGTACCACAGTATAAGAAAGAACAGTAGGCTCACTCTGCCAAAACTACTAATAATTGTCTCTCGCGCATGACCGAATCGCACAACCAACAACATGGCGGCTGTAAACATATGTAGTAGCTATAACATGCATCCATAACCTCTATCTGTCACTATTAAATTCGGAAAACCGCGAGTGCTATTATTTATTTTATTAAAACTCAGTACATATGAGTGAATTCAGTATGAATGAAAGAGGTGGATATCGTTGTTCCTTCAAAGGCTGCCAAAGTGCAACTAGTGAGAGACGAGGGATAAAAGAAACTGTGTTCCGATTCCCAAAAGATATAGAAAGGTCAGTTTATTATGTTACTTGTTTTCCATCTATTATAGCTTTTAAAACCGATGGCATGAACAGTGTTTAAATATCAGATCAATTTTTAAATTATCTTTGCATTTAAAGTTGAGCTCGATTTAATTTTTAAACCATGTTCTATAATCAGTTGTTAAACAATTAATGAAAGTAATATTTTCCTACGTTTCTATTTAATACGACCTAACTATGATGAATTTAATTGTTATTGGTATATATATATATATATATATATATATATATATATATATATAACAAAAATTTGGAAAACATATAAACATAAGAAAGGCTATTGCTTGAAGGTCAAAATTGTGGGTATCAGCCTGTGGTCGAGAGGAATTGCTTTCAAAGACAGCCATACAACTTTATAATGGTTATAGAGTATGCAAACTTCATTTTGGAAATAATATGTTTCTGAATTATGAGATAACGAGATTGCAGCCACATGCCGTTCCAAGTTATATTGTGAGAAATAATGGTAAGGTTATTTTCAAATAATACAATAGCATTAGAATAACATTATACATGATATAATATCATCTCACAGATGAAGAAGCAAGTTCAAGTAGCTCAAATGTAGAAACACACTGCATGAATACCTTAAATATTGAAAATACACAAGAAGAAAATACTGTATTAGATATGACTATATTCAATGAAAAGGATGTAGTACATATAGATAAAACAAAAGTATCAGATGTATCAGAATCAGGAACACAAACATCTTTGTCACTATCTTCTACATCTCCACGAAAAGTACATCTTTATCAGCAGATAAGAGGCTATAAAAGAAGAATAGCCAATTTGGAATTAGAATTAGATAAAGCGAAAAAAGCAAAAAAGGAAGATATTAATACATTAGATATGTTATTAGACAAATATTTTCCAAAACAAACATCCGAATTTTTAAAAATGCAAGTACGTCTCTTTCAAAAGGATGCAAAAGGTAGAAGATACGATAGCGCTTCATTCAAACAATATTGTTTATCGATATATTTTTCAAGTCCTAAAGTATGTAAAGATTTAGCAAATAAATTATTTAGTTTACCTAGCTGTGCAACTTTAAAAAGATTTACACAGAACTATTACATATGTCCAGGATTACAAGAGAATGTATTTCAAATACTAAAAATTAAGATTGACGGTTTGCCAGAAATTAATAAATACTGCATATTTTGTATAGACGAAATGTCTTTGAAAGCACACTTTTATAATATCACAACAGATAGAGTCATAGGTTTCGAAGACAGGATATTCACAGAATTGTTCACAGTTGCCTGCATGTAATGCATCAGTGGTTATGGTTAAGGGCATTTGTCAATCATGGAAACAACCATTAAGTTATTTCTTTTTAAACTCCACAATGAAAGCATCTGATTTACAGATAATTATGCAAGAAGCAGTAAGAAAGATAAAAAGCATTGGTTTAAAAGTTATTGGGCTTACTACAGATATGGGTTCCAACTTTTATCTATTAACCCGATTATTAGATATTAATGATAGAAAACCATATTTTACAATAGACGAAGAGAAAATATATTATTTTTTTTATATGCCTCATTTATTAAAAGCAACTAGGAATAACTTACATCAACACAATTATGTATATGATGGGGATAAAATTGCTTCATGGAAACATATAGAAGACTTTTATGCAATAGATAAAAAAGCACAATTTAGAGCGGCTCCTAGATTGACAGATAGCCATATTAACCCAAATAATTTCGAAAAAATGAAAGTTAAATATGCAGCACAGATATTAAGTCACTCTGTTTCGGCCGGTATAAACACATTTGTTAGTTTAGGTTTTTTATCTGCGGCGGCTATTTTCACATCAGATTTTATAGGGAAATTTAACAAATTATTCGATATTTTAAATTCTTCGAAACTTTACAGCAGCAATTCTAATAAACAAGCATATACAAATACAAACGAGCAAGTTACTTTTCTTAATGAAACATTACAATTTTTGCAACGCGTTAAAGTAATTAGAAAAGATGGAAAGGATATAAGAAACTCTATTAAATCAATAAGATGTTGGATTGTTACAATTAATTCTATATTACAGTTATGGAATCATTTGCAACAATCATCAGTTCCTATTCAATATTTATTAACTAGACGACTAAATCAAGACAGTTTGGAAAACTTTTTTGGAGCCATACGTAAGCAAAGTGGAAATGCATTTAATCCTACACCAATACAATTTTATCATAGCTTTAAAAAATTATTTTCTATTGATTACATTAAAGTAGATAGCGGAAATTGCACAGCTGATGAAGAATCAATATTAATTCGATGTCAGGACGTTAAAGAAACACAAAATGTGATATTCCAAACATCTTCAAAAGCAACAGCATTTATTATTAATTCAGATATAGACAAGTATGATTATCGTAATTTGCCAGTAACTGAAGAACATGTTCTTATTTAAATTTGTGGATATTTATTACGTCGCCTTTTTACTAAACATTTTTGTGATACATGTGCATTACTAGCCGAAAGAGATTGTAATTTAGATGAAGCTCGTTTTAAGACACTTATTTTAAAACGTATGATAATACAGACGATGATATGTTTGGCAGTTTATATGTACCAAGTGCAGTATTTATTAATTATATCACAGAATTGCATACGAAATTTTTCGAAAATATTAATATTATTACTCAAACAAATGTTATGCAAAAGTTTATGCAAATTTTATCCACTATTCAGTTCTCTCATCCCTGTTGTGATTTTCCAAATATTTATTTGTTAAAACTATTTATTAGAATGAGATTATATTACATATTCAAATTTATTAATAGAGACTTGAAAACCAAAAAAAAAAAGTAATAGAAAAACTATTATTTTATGTCATAAGTAATAATTTAAACTTTTATATTTTATTTGTGTTATGCAATATTTTACTATTTGTTTATATATATATATTTTACTAATTGTTTATATATATATGTTCTTTATATATTCTCTATATGTTCTTTATATATTCTTGTTGTGCAATACTTTATATGTTATAAATCGTTTCCATAATAAATACCTATATATTTTTAAATAAACTCAATAACAAAACTTACTAACTAACAATAAAAACTTTCACGAGAAAGTAATCCTTGGTGTAATCTGTGGTGAAAGTAACCTCTGCTGAAACCCCTGGTGAACATCTTCTCACAATTTATAAAAACAATTCGCAAAATTTCTAAATTCTTTCTCATTCCGGACATGCATGGTTTGTTAAAAATATCTATTTAGTTTTGTATAATTAATTATTTATTCGTTATGCTAATTAATCAATAATCTTAAATATTTTTTCAGGTTTGCACAACGTGCATCAATAAACTCAAATTAAAGAAAAAAGAAGAATTAGATGTGATATTTAAATTATGATTGATGAAGGACAGATACACATTTGTATATTTTATAACTATCAGATATTATATTTTTCTAACGTCTCTTATAATTTTATATACACACACACAAATACATACATACATATGTATATATATATATATATATATATATATATATACATATATATACATAATTAGTAAAATTATTTGTATATAGAAGTTATATTACATTCGTGCTTACACCATAATAATTTATAAATAAAAATATTATCTTGATAAAAAAATATTATCAATATTATTATTATTATCATTATTATCAAAATATTATCATGTTCCTCGAATTTTTTTATCTCTCTGTGGATTGTTTGTTAATTTCCTAGATTTATATATACATTCATTACTATTTATTAGGACTTTAATAATTGAACAATTATTGTAAATAATTATATATTTGTACAGAGATTTCAATAAAATTGTATTTTAATTAAAAGTAAATATTTAATAAAACATTTTCATAGTATTTCTATAATATTGTTATTAGATATATATCCTCTTTTTGATTGTATCGATTGCCTTTCAAATTAGAGCCCGCGCACAACCAGCAATATGGCGATCTTTTAGTCATCAGATCAAAGGTGCCGACACCGAGTGAGCCTACTGTTCTTTCTTATACTGTGACTGTACCATGCACACACACATGCAGGCAGGCACACGCGATCATATCAGTGCGCGGCAGATACTCAGTCTCAAGGCTGATTTATGCAGGCCGTAACTGTTAATTTATGCCGGAACTGTTAAAGTTTAACACTAGGATTACAATGCTTTTGTTCATAATGCCATTATGAACAAAAGCATTGTAATCCTAGTGTTAAACTTTAACGGTTCCGGCATAAATTAACAGTTACGGCCTGCATAAATCAGCCTTTAGTCGCGCGTGTTGTGTACATACGCGTAACAAGAGATTACCGCAAAAGTACGCTCAACTGTTATAACGCATTATAACGCGTTGAATTTAAAAAACGAGTGTTATGTTTTTGTAGAGTGGTTTTAATAGTGTGTCCACATAATGGGACAAAAATATTCGAAAATTTTCGAGAGATGCTTGCCCCTCTTTGCCCGCAGACTTTCTTTAAAAAGAATAAGGGTCAAAAGATTAGTATATTTATATACCATAATTTTAGAAGGAATTGTTTTAATGTATACTATGTATACTAATATGTTGCTAGATATTATTTAATTTTATTTCCGTGCAGTCTACACAAAAATATAAATATGATAATGTAATATTATATAAAAATATAATATTCCAAATTTTTTTTTTTTATTATAAATCAATTTCTAAATAGAAAACAACATAAAGACTTTTGTATAAGAAATTATAACATAAAATTGATCTTTAAATAGAATTTTGAATGACTACTCTATACACATAAACATACACATTATATATGATGCACATAGTATTTAATACTCATATTTTTGTTATAAATGTGGCGGTTCGAGAAACCACCACAATTACGCGCGAACTACCCGGTAGACGCGCGAACGAATTCTCACGCGCGGAGCATGTGAAACCCGCGCGCGAGCACCGCGCGAGCCCCGAAGGCTTGCCGGAAGGCGGCCACGAGCGGTAGTCGGCGCCAGCAAGTGAAACCCAGTGAGTGGGGTTTATAAGACGGCGCACGGCGAGAAGATTTTGATTCGCGGCCCGCTCTGACTGCGGAAAGGACCTCCTGCCTGATAGTCAGTCCGAGCTTACGGATTCTTTTGTATAGCGACAGCCTACGCTGCCTCCTGTATTACCGCAGGACCGGAGTCTTCCTCGACCACAGCTGCCTCCCACTTCACCCGGGACTAGTCGGCAGCCCTTCTGTGAGGGAGAAAAGACACCAGGACTCACAGGCGACCGAACGTGCACGAGCTACAGGGAGTGGAAGCTACATCCGATAGCGCTGGCGCCGATGCAATACACCCGGCCTCCACGTTTCTTTCTAAGCCCGTGGGACATCCGGGTACGGCGATATACATCTCCCTCAACACCGTGGAGTCTACCGCCGCTGCTATCACCACTCGCAGCCTCGCCGGTACATCACCGTGATTGCGGGACGCAATCACAGCCGGCCACACGAGTGCACAGGGGCACGCAGTATCAACCACTGACACAGGTCGACAATTCCACTCAATCGGACAGCGATTGGGAAGCCAACACACGGGACTCAGCCACGCAGACGGAGACAGCCCGCGAGGAACGCAGCTACACGGCACCCGGGATTCCACCGGCACTTAGACGCGTACCCTTACCTGCGCTACCCTACATCGGTTCCCTCCGAATAACCACCACCGAGCCTCGTATCACTTGGCGGGAACGCCCTCAGCGTTAACCCGTAAACGGCCCTTTTTAGGGCCACCACCAATCAAGTAATTGTAAATTGTACATAGAGCTTGTAAATATATTTTATTGTTACCCTTAGAAAAGAAGTCTCGTGATTGACTTCACCTCTTTACGCTCTACCTATCCCTCGCGCCATCTTCCGAAGGCGAACACGCCTTTATACTACCCACATAAATAAATGGACAGATATCGGCAAAAAAAGAAAGAGGGAGAGAGAGAGAGAGAGAGAGAGAGAGAGAGAATAGGAATGACTAAGCGAGGGAATGGCTGTAAAACGATATATCGATTGATAATTCACATCAGTCACTAAACATTAGTGAGCATAAAGTATTGCTACGGAGAAAGATATAACTAATTCCTTTTTTTTCTTACTTTTGGCACTTGTACACACTTGCTCAGTTACATTCATATCTTCTTTCTCTCTTTGCCCATTCTTCTCTGTCCATCTCTTTCTCATCCGAGCATACTATATGTGTGTTATATATTATTTGTGTGTATATGTTTATGTATATGTAATAGTAACTTTAAATTTATTAAAATATCATTAATCTCTTGCTAATTTGTATATTTCACTGAAAATTGATTATATTTATTTTGCAATAGTAGTTGTGTCACAGTAGCTAGTTAGCCAGAGGCGATCAATCCGTGAGCTGGTTGTTGAAAGAAATATTTCCCACCAAAAACGTTTTGCATGAACGCTTTGGTTGAAAAATGTATCCCAGAAGCGATCAATTCGTGAACTGGTTGTCGAATGAAATATTTCCCACCAAAAACGTTTTGCATGTACGCTTTGGTTGAAGAATGTATCCCAAAAGCGATCAATTCGTGAACTGGTTGTCGAATTAAATATTTCCCACCAAAAACGTTTTGCATGTACGCTTTAGTTGAAGAATGTATCCCAGAAGCGATCAATTCGTGAACTGGTTGTCGAATGAAATATTTCCCACCAAAAACGTTTTGCATGTACGCTTTGGTTGAAGAATGTATCCCAGAAGCGATCAATTCGTGAACTGGTTGTCGAAATAAATATTTCCTACCAAAAACGTTTTGCATGTGCGCTCTGGTTATTAAAAAAGTAACATTTTGTTCCAGAGGCGATTTTTAATCGTGAGCTGGTTGTTTTAAGAAATATTTCACACTAGATGCGATTTGAATGTGTGCTCTGGTTATTAAAAAAATAACATTTTGTCCCAGAGGCGATTTTTATTCGTGTGCTGGTTGGTTTAAAAAATATTTTATTCCAGAAGCGGTTTGCATGTGCGCTCTGGTTATTAAAAAAATATTTTATCCCAGAGGCGATTTTTATTCGTGTGCTGGTTGTTTTAAAAAATATTTTATTCCAGAAGCGGTTTGCATGTGCGCTCTTATTATTAAAAAAATATTTTATCCCAGAGGCGATTTTTATTCGTGTTCTGGTTGTTTTAAAAAATATTTTATTCCAGAAGCGATTTGCATGTGCGCTCTGGTTATTAAAAAAATATTTTATCCCAGAAGCGATTTTTATTCGTGTGCTGGTTGTTTTAAAAAATATTTCATATCATATGCGGTTTGTGCATGAATATTCTGGTTATTAAAAAACAGTTATTCCAGAAGAAATTTAAAGAAACTTCCGTTTTTGAAAGACTAAGTGTGCAATATCTGGTATTCCTTCATGTGATTGCAACCAATCATATATAGTAATAAAAGCTTACAAATTATTGGAAGGAATTTTTATTGTGATTACTGGCGATGTATTTTTTCTTTTTTTGATGGCACCAAATTTCGCGTATATAATAGTCCATCAGGCTGTGTATATACAAGTTGGTAGTTAAAGAGAAAAAATATATACATCTTCGTTATTAGGAGGCAATCCTTATGAGAAAAAATACTCCAAGGATGTAAAAAGTATGAGGAAACGGTCTTGTAATATTATAGCAAGCAATAAACTGCTGCCTTTTTTAAAATGATAAGAAATTATGATTAAAAAAAATCTATCCTGATACTCGTAACAATATTGGCCAGAAAAAAGATGCCTCAATCTCGCTTGCAAATTATAATCGCAGATATGAAAATAATAAATAAAATATTTTGGATGCGTTCTCACAAAAATGGGCGATGGTGGAGCCCTTTCTATATTATAAATATCCAAAATATTGTAACAATCATAAAATTTTGTTGCAATGTTTTGCGAACAGAGAATTTATGTGTTTGCATTTATAAATATTTATATTAATATTTATATAAATGTAAATTTTAATATGTGCATACTTATGTCATAAGAATATATAAACATTCACATTTATAGTGAAGAAATTTATATATTACTCATTAGTCCTCAATCATATCGATTATACCGAAATACTGTCGATGATAAAGATTTATCATCGTATTCAAAATTATATGTATCATATATTTACATCCATATATAATATATTTTAGTTCAATTTTCTCGAACTGTACTGCATAAATTGTAACCCAGCAAACCAAGATATGATTGTTATACACATATAACATGTACATAATAAGTGCACATGTTACATCTATGTTATATAGCAGATATATTCGATGTTTGCTGGGTATATGTATCATATATATATATATATATGCCATATAACATAGATGTAACATATATATATATATATATATATATATATATGTTACATCTATATGATGTATATATGTATATATCTACATTATGATAAAATCAAAAGAGATAATATGAGCAATATTATAGATTTGTATTCAAAATATGTACGCGACACAAACAGATATCTGTGTAAAGTCGTTGCTTCTACGAGACGATAGAACAGAAATAGAGTAGAAATCCAACATATTTTTCTGTCTCTACATATTTAACACAATGCGAAAAGCTTGTATTTTATTGCTCTTTCCAAAGTATGCACATATCCTTGACAATTACTCTACATAATGATATCGGTAATGTAATTATAAAGCGTTGGTAATATACCGACACTTTTAGTTACGTTTAGATGAGGGCGCTAACCCGTCGGTGTTCGTCCGTCGCTCCGGCATCCTCTTAACTAGATATACAATTTAACTACATATTATTTAATTATTATTAGACATATCTTGACAATAATATCTATTAATTTGTCAATTTTTTCCTTTTTTATTATTTTATTAAAAAAGATAATTAATGTAATTATTTAGCTTTTAACTATAGATATCAGTATTTCGGCTATATATTTATTTCTTTTCCTATTATTTTATTAAAAAATATTAATATAATTTATTGTAATTTACCTAGAAATATCCACACATTTGGATGATGATCACCCAATTTT
Organism: Formica aquilonia x Formica polyctena; assembly: GCA_907163055.1. Classification (NCBI taxonomy): domain Eukaryota; kingdom Metazoa; phylum Arthropoda; class Insecta; order Hymenoptera; family Formicidae; genus Formica; species Formica aquilonia x Formica polyctena. Next base: position 38,124 of record CAJQTV010000631.1, on the reverse strand, counting down.
CTATTTATCACATTATGGAAACTTTCAACTGCATTATTTGTTCTAACTGGACACTTGTATACGCTTACTTTTGAAGCTTTGGTTAACCACGTTTTTTCAAAATAATTCAAAAATTCCTTTAACTTCTCATATTCAGAATTTTTTTCTTCACAAGTATTCCATAATATATTAGGTGTACAAATAAGTTTCCGCCGTTTTTTATCAAAAATTGGGCATTTATTGTGAAAGAACGGAACCTAATGTTTTATTTGAAGTATTGTACATCGCTTGCCACTACTTTTTCCCATCTTTCTGGCAGCATACGGATACCGCGTCGGAAGAATGCTTCATCTTTTGAGGCTATCCACGAATCGACCCAATTTTTGGTATCTTCATATGATGTGAAGTGTTGCTCAGACAGGCCATGCGCCATCGATCTAAACATGTGGAAATCAGAAGGAGCAATGTCTGGTGAATACGGCGGGTGGGGTAACATTCCCAATTGAGTGTTTCCAAATAGGTTTTGACCGGCGCCGCAACATGTGGACGAGCATTATCATGCAGGAGAATAACTTTGTCGTGTCTGGAGTAGTGGGCGCGCTTTTCCTTAAGTGCTCGACTCAATCTCATCAATTGTGTTCGGTAGACAGCCCCAGTAATGGTTTCGTTCGGTTTGAGCAACTCATAATACACGACACCAAGCTGATTCCACTAAATGCATAACAAGAGTTTTTTTCCATGAATATTTGGCTTAGCTGTAGATGTTGAAGCATGGCCAGGTGGTCCCCATGATTTCTTCCTTTTTGGATTATCATAGTGGATCCATTTTTCATCACCAGTGACTATACGGTGCAGAAAACCCTTTCGTTTATGCCTGGCAAGCAGCATTTCACATGTGAACAATCGGCGTTCAACGTTTCTCGGCGTCAGTTCATATGAAACCCAATTTCCTTGTTTTTGAATCAATCCCAATGATTTCAACCGATGTGAAATTGCTTCTTGAGTCACTCCCAATGTAAATGCAAGTTCTTCTTGCGTTTGGCACGAATCTTGATCCAATAATGCTTCCAATTCCGCGTCTTCATACACTTTCGGCCTTCCGCTACGTTCTTTGTCTTCGATGTCAAATTCACCGTTCTTAAACGATTGAAACCACTCACGACAACTTCTCTCACTTAAGGCAGCCTCACCATATGCTTCTACAAGCAATCGATACGCCTCAGCTGCAGATTTCTTCAAATTGAAGAAGTAAATCAAAAGTTCCCGCAAATGACGCTTATTCGGCTCAAAACTCGACATTTTCGCACACAAAAGAATATATTATACTGATAAAAAATCATTAATATTTTAAGGTTATGTTATTGACTGATGTCCAATCTTACAATAAGGACGTTTTACATCTGACAATTTTAACCATAACTTACTGGTGGCGCCAACTTTTGTCAAACGGCGGAAACTTATTTGTACACCTAATAACATTATAATATTGTAATATTGTTGTAGTATAGTAACATTTTATAATATTATAATATTTAATATAATATAATGTTTTAATATAGTCTAATATAATATTTAATATAATATGATATTTTTATAATATTATAATATTATAATTTAATACAACAATATTATAATATTAATATTGTGTGATATTTTGTAGATTACCTCTTTAATACTTTCTTCGCATATTTATTAACAAATTGGATGATTATTCTTATAATGAAAGTCTTACTGTCCGAGGCAAATAGACATAAAAAATATAATTGTGGCAATACATATATATTCAAATATGAATAAAAATTCTGCACCATCTGACAATATTTTATATGAATCAGCAATGAATGAAACAGAATCTACACGATGTAATTCTGCTGCATCTGAAAATATTTTAAAGAAATCAGCAATGAATGAAACAGATTTTACACAATGTGAAAATATGGCGACGGAAAAGATTTGCTCTATTACAGAAATATTAGAACCCAAGATGAAATTGCACAGAATTTCTGAAAAAGATATTGTAAAAGAAAGAAACCGTCAAGTGCTTAAATCAATTGAAAATTTCGATATAAAATGTAAGATGTTTCATACAATATATACATATATCTCACATCTATATGAAGAATGAAAAAATTCAAATATTTTATTTTTGTAGCACAAGGATCAACAGAACAACAATCTAAACGCAACTGTATTTCAGTTCGTAAAACAATGGACAAAAGAGTTAAATTGAGAATCAAGAAGACTTCAAGAAAACTTTAAGAAAACATCAAGAAAACTTCGGAAGACAAACACTAGTTTATGTAAGAAAACAAATGTAATTTTAACCTTAATTTTACATTTACATTACTTATAGTTTATATTAATTCATAAAATTGCAATGTTATCAAAAACACGTTAAATAGCAGATTAAAAGTAATATATATATATATATATATATATATATATATATATATATATTACTTTTAATATATTACTTTTATATTAATATATTAATATATTAATATATTAATATATTATATTAATATATTAATATATTACTTTTATATTAATATATTACTTTTATATATATATATATATATATATATATATATATATATTTTTATTTCAGATTTCATCATAAGCATAAATCTGAAAATTATGAATATTGATACGAAAATATGAATATTCCCAAAAATGCTTTATTTATTCTAATTATATTAGTTATATTCTTCACTATATCTTCACATATATATATATATATGTATTGTAACCGTAATTTCTTTTAAATTATTTAAATAATAATTATTCATTCGGCGGGCGGTTCTCGGTGCCCACGGCACACCTTCGGCGCGTATCTCGAATATCGATCCCGATATCCCGAAAAAATCCATATATCACCAAAAAACCGAGTTGGGCGCCAGGTACGGCAGGCCGCACCATTCACGATAATAGTAACGTTGAGAGACAATTGCGAGATCGATAATTAACGCGATGGCAAAATTCCGCGGCTACTCAATATACTCAAAATGGTAGAGGGGGCGGTTCGGGGGGAAATGGACGAGATCTTAAGAATCGAGAACACGGGAGCAAAAATGAGCATTCGATAAGTTAAAAATAAGGATAACAATAATAATATATTAAATGAAATAAGAGTATAGAGCATTTCACAGAAGTAATAATCGTGGACGACAATGGTTATTCTACAGGCGAATAAAATGTCATATTATCTAATTTCCGCGGAGATCAACACGACCGTGCGCAACAGTATCAAATTACCAGGCGTCTTACACGCTTTTAACTCGACTTTTCGGCCGCGAGGATTTCCGCCGTACGAGACTTAATTAGGCCGCGACAACTAAAGAAATTTCTCGACTGCGCCGGTAACTACTTTACGCACGCCCGTGAATCCGCTTCAATATGATATAAATTTCCCGGTGATCCGACTCGAATCGGTCTTTTAACACAGTTCGTGGTGCTGGAATGTGCCTCAATAATAATAACGACGACCTTTGCTTGAAATACGCCACGTATATTACTCGGACGACTCGCGAAAACTAACAATGGGGTCACAAACACCCGATAGATACTCTGCCCGATATCGGAGAATTACGCTTTCTCCTCACTCTAATTACGCTTAGCGTGTACAAGATTATTGCTAACAATACACAAAAAGACTGCGTAAACTATCGATAACGACTGTGGTGTACGAGCCGTGCGACGCAATACTTTGCGCGATCCGGAATATCGATCGCGCGAGCGTGAAAATCCCGATACTTTACAACATATAATAATTACGAACGCGAGACTAACATTAATGACTGTTGGCGGCGGCGAAATGAATAGAGAGAGCCTATTTTACATAATTCGGATGAGCGACGTGTGCCCGTCGGCCGTGCGACTTAATCTACCAAAAATATTCACAAAGTTAATTCACCAAAACGCGTGGCTCGACAACTATTAAGGGTGCGACTCATCCGAATTAATTACCTACAATCATTCGGCAACAAAATCAGTCGACGACGCTCGTCCCACTGGCAGAAAGTTCTCGGTGCTTCCCTTGATCGGTCTGATTTTTTCGCTCGCTCCTGGGAAAACCTGCGTCCTCTCGTACAGCTCGCCGAACAGTGCCGAGCGAGAGTCCTGCAGGAGACACGCCGGCGCGATAAATCGCTATCGTGCCACCTGTGGCGGTTTCGCGTTACGCAGGGCCGTCCTGCGGTCCTCGCGATCCTTGTTGTCCTCACGGCCGTGTTGGTGGATTCATCGCCCCGGAGTTTCCAAGATTTTCTGTTGTTCGGCTTAAATGTGCGGGCTTACGGCTGCGCCCGATCGGCTCTCTTTCCTATTTGGTCGAATAGGCTCCGGATTGAGAATCCGCTCGCCGCTCCGTCCTTGGGACTCCCTCGCTTCGTGCGGGTGGAGTGGCCGCCCCTTTGTGGCTGGATTATTCCGGCCCTCCGCGCTCCTTTCCTGCCATAAGAAATATAAATTTACCGGCAGCGATGTTTGTCAGCCATCAAAAATGTTTTTAATATTAGACAACTACGACCTGACGTCTCCTGTTTCCTGGGTGTCCTGGACTCCCGCTCTCGGCCGTCGCTCTTCTCTCTTCTTTTCTTCCGTCGGATGGGATCCCACCGCTCGATCTCGTGCCGATAACCAACTCGCGGGCTCATCTCGAGCTTACATTTTCGATACTATTACTAACAAAAGTCAGATCTCATCGATCTGACGATTGGGCCGCTCTCTCCCTAAATAGAGAGGACGCAGGCCCCCGAAAAACCGCCCCCGATCGGGCCATTCGGCCTTTGTGACGGACGTCCCAAAAACGTCACGTCACAGTATATATATATATGTATATATATATATATCAGTTTTATAAAAATGTGTGTGTGTGTGTGTGTAAATTCGAACGTTATACAACAGCAAACAATGAAAGACCGAAAGGAACATGTATTATATGTTTAAATTCGAAAGCAAATCAAATAATCATACTATGCAGTCACATGTGTAGGTGTGCCGTTTGTGTTCGCACTCTTACAGATATATACGACAAAAATGTCCTCTTTGCAAAGGACAAATGGAAAATATTGTTCGAGTCATTCCGTCATAAATTAAACATTTTTTAATTTACTTAAGAACTAATCACGCGCGCATCTCTTCTCAATTTTATTGTAAGTAATAAGATTCCTATTACATTAAAATTATATATTTAATTATATAAACAAACATTGTTTAATAGATTCGGAAAATTGATATTTTAATAATTACTTTAATATTTTAATAATTACTAAAAAGAGAAAATTAATTTTTTTATGAATAAGAAAAAGATGATCTAATTTAATTTTATGAGTATTATTCCAATTTTTTCAATTATTTCTCATATGATATAAGCTAATCTTATTCTTAATATTATATAAGCCACTATGTAATAATGTGTAACATTAGATAGCGATTATTTTATGAATATTATTTCAATTATTCCTAATGTGATATAAGCTAAGTTTATAATCTTATTCTTAATATTATATAAGTCACTGTATAATATGTAACATTAGATAAGATTACTGTTAGAGCGTTCATTGTTGTATTAAAATAAGATATATAATTATAACAGATTTTTATAACAAATAATATAATAACAATTTTATAAAAATGTGTATATATATATATATATATATATATATATATATATCTACATGTATACATACATTTTTATAGAATTGTTATTATATTATCTGTTATAAAAATCTGTTATAATTATTTTATTTTAACACAACAGTGAACGCTCTAACAGTAACTTTATCTAATGTTACATATTATATAGTGGCTTATATAATATTAAGAATAAGATTATAAACCTAGCTTATATAATATTCGGAATAATTGAAATAATACTCATAAATTTAAATAAAATCCTCTCTTTCTTATGCATAAAAAAATTAATTTACTGTTTTCAGTAATTATTAAAATATCAAAGTAATTAAAATATCAATTTTCCGAATCTGTTAAACAATGTATCTTTATATAATTAAATATATAATTTTAATGTAATATGGTAAAGAACTATCTGTATCATTTGTCGTATTTTCATACCAAAATCTGTAATCGTCCTCCGGAACTATGAATATATTTTCGGCGAGATCTGAAATAATGTATACATATACATACAACCACACGCATAAATGTATGCATAAACATATATATATGTATATAATGTTAATATGTATATAACATATATACAATAAGCTGTCGGAGTAAGCACTAAGATACATGACAGCACTTTCTATTTTTGGATAGAGACCATGTAATTTTAGAAACGGTACATAATTTTTCTTCGTTTCATTACAATTCTCTTTGCTTATATAACCGCGAGCTTCACATCGCTTATGTTCGCCAAAAATATGACTAGGAATGTTCAATATATCTTTTTGCAATTCCATAGCCTGATAATGTTGAGGTTGCTTTTCATTTCTTCGTCGAGCGGCTACCTCTATTACCTCCCTTCGTATTTTTAAAATGTTGCTTTTTACAACATTTCGCACCTCTACAAAGCCACGCTGTCTATGCATTTTTGGCTGAGTCATCTCTACCACAGCTTTAAGCTTTTTGCATAAGTTACGAAGCAAATGATTGGTGCATTCAATTTTTTTGATTGTCACCATATGTTCACGGTATGGTCTGTTATCAACAATAGCCTGATATACGCTACTGTAACCATCGGCAACAACTGTTTTGTAAATCAGTCCATGCATTTCAAGGCTACATTTAAAACCTTCCGCAATGGCATCGCTCTCCATGCTTGTAGAGCTGGCATAGCGATCGAAATTTTTGTAGCATTTGTGAACTCTTGCTTCTATACCTTTCCGCTCTGCCACATTGCATAGCGTGCAAAATTTATTGCGGACACCGACAAAGAGAATCTTTCCCGTTCGGTAACCAATTATGGCTCCAATACCGGAAAGAGAGTCGTAGGCGTTGCCGTACGATCTCTTCATCCAACTACCATCCGCTACAACTGTTATATACGGAATGCCATTTATAACCTCGTTTTTTTTTCAAGAGCGAGTTGCCTTTCAACTTCGCCAGCCATTTTCATATTTTCCATGGCTGTTTTTTGAAAATCATCGACTAATATTTCTCTATATTTTATGTAAGTTGGCTCGGACAAACAAGGAACATTTATGGATGCACACAGCTCTTCCAGCTGGGCATAACCAATTCCCACTGTAACAGTTCCTGCTACAGCGGCCGTATTTATGTCTAATGTTTCCGGCTTTGTGGGTTCTGACCAGATGTTGGCTTCATAGTTGCACATTTGGCACTTGAAGAACAACTGCGTCATTAACCCGCGGCGACGAGAATTAATGAGTTTCCAATCTTTAAATTGGCACTATCCCTCGCGCATGATTATCGAATGTTCTGTGGATTTCATTCCACAGGAAAGCAATGTCGACAATGCGACGGCCTTCAGGCATGCTTTCCTGGATACGATTTGTATCCAGAAGGCCATTTTCGATAACAAAATTATTGTTATCTTCGCAAAGTTCGACATTTTCATAACACATACCTGTATTTGCATTTGACTCCAGGCACTGTATTGTTTGGGTACTAACTTTCGAATCCATCGTGTCGGGAAGTGATTCTACCGATTTCTGAATATCAATGGATTCGTTGTTAGTACCTTCAGTAATCGTAATGTTCCTGAAGTCATTTGCCTCTTGGGTTAGCTTCAATAACTGTCGCCTGCAAACAAAAATAAATTCATTAGTATTTTGTAAAATATTGATACAAAAAACAATTTATCGCCATATATTTTATAACTTTATATAATCTTGAAAAAAGTTTAATTTCTGAAAAATAAGTGCAGTCTTTATTTTATAAATCTGTATCTAATTGGTATTAAAAATAAACTATTATATAATACAATAGATAATGTTAGACAATACAAATGTTTCATATTTTATATCCAGAGCGAACATGCAAACCGCATCTGGTATGAAATATTTACAACCAGTTCACGAATAGATCGCTTCTGGGATCAAATATTTCGGCAATATCTAGAGCGTACATGCAAACCGCATCTGGTATGAAATATTTACAACCAGTTCACGAATAGATCGCTTCTGGGATCAAATATTTCGGCAATATCTAGAGCGAACATGCAAACCGCATCTGGTATGAAATATTTACAACCAGTTCACGAATAGATCGCTTCTGGGATCAAATATTTCGGCAATATCTAGAGCGTACATGCAAACCGCATCTGATATGCAATATTTACAACCAGCTCACGAATAGATCGCTTCTGGGATCAAATATTTCGGCAATATTTAGAGCACACATGCAAACCGCATCTGGTATGAAATATTTACAACCAGCTCACGAATAGATCGCTTCTGGGATCAAATATTTCGGCAATATTTAGAGCGCACATGCAAACCGCATCTGGTATGAAATATTTACAACCAGCTCACGAATAGATCGCTTCTGGGATCAAATATTTCGGCAATATCTAGAGCGTACATGCAAACCGCATCTGGTATGAAATATTTACAACCAGTTCACGAATAGATCGCTTCTGGGATCAAATATTTCGGCAATATTTAGAGCGCACATGCAAACCGCATCTGGTATGAAATATTTACAACCAGCTCACGAATAGATCTCTTCTGGGATAAAATATTTCGGCAATATCTAGAGCGTACATGCAAACCGCATCTGATATGAAATATTTACAACCAGTTCACGAATAGATCGCTTCTGGGATCAAATATTTCGGCAATATCTAGAGTGTACATGCAAACCGCATCTGGTATGAAATATTTACAACCAGCTCACGAATAGATCGCTTCTGGGATCAAATATTTCGGCAATATTTAGAGCGCACATGCAAACCGCATCTGGTATGAAATATTTACAACCAGCTCACGAATAGATCGCTTCTGGGATCAAATATTTCGGCAATATTTAGAGCGCACATGCAAACCGCATCTGGTATGAAATATTTACAACCAGCTCACGAATAGATCGCTTCTGGGATCAAATATTTCGGCAATATCTAGAGCGTACATGCAAACCGCATCTGGTATGAAATATTTACAACCAGCTCACGAATAGATCGCTTCTGGGATCAAATATTTCGGCAATATTTAGAGCGCACATGCAAACCGCATCTGGTATGAAATATTTACAACCAGCTCACGAATAGATCGCGCTAGCACTAACTACTATCAAAAAATACATATTATTTTTTAATTACATATATAAAAATAAGCTAAAGACTGCGAATTATCTTTCAGAAATATATATTTTTTCAAGGTTACTTATATATATATATAAATGATTTATATTTTAAATAAAAATATTTTTAATTGATTTTTTGCAAAAAAGAAAGTTTTATTGAAAAATTTTAATAATAATAAAGAAATTAATAAATTAAATATTAGCATAATTGTTACATTTTTAAAAAAATACTCTATTAATAATATTTTTGAAATTTATTTCCGGATTTTAAAGTAAAATTAATTTCATTAGAATTATATTTTAGAATTAATAAATAAAAACAAATAAAATTGATTATTTAAAAATAGATAAATCCTTTTTATGATTATAATTGATTGCAAATTTTCAAGTAGATAATTCTTTGTTGATATAAATTATTACAATGCAAAAAATAGTTTCTAAAAATATTACTTTCAGATTTTAAAAAAGCATAGTTAAAAATTATTATTTTGATGGAGATGAGTCAGATAAGATTACACAGGCGAACAAAAAAATTTTTATCAAGTAACTGTAATCAAAGTTGGTGTTTCTTATATATTTTAGGCCATAAAAAGCAATGCCATTCTCGTAATTGCTCCATTACGTCAAATTTTAAAGTTATTTTGAATTTTAAGAGGAGATATCAGCGATTTCTTATTTTAAAATATAAAATTACTTTAAAATTTGATGTAATTTGGATAGTGGCATTGTTTTTTATGGCCTGAAATATATAAGAAACACCAATTCTGATTAGAGTTACTTGACAAACACTTTTCTTGTCGACCTGTGTTATAAAAGGAATAGATTTAATTTTACATTAGATAGATATATTAGATAAATATATATATATATGACAAAAACAAATAAAAGTATGATAACAATATTGTTATCATGTATAATGAAAAAAGGATGCATTGATGTAGGGGGGAGAGAGAGAGAGAGAGGGGGGAGGGGAGAGAGAGAGGGGGGAGAGGGGGAGAGAGAGGGGGGAGAGAGAGGGGGAGAGAGGGGAGAGAGAGAGGGGGAGAGAGGGGGAGAGAGAGAGGGGAGAGAGAGAGGGGGAGAGGGGGCGAGGGGAGAGAGGGGGAGAGAGGGGGGGTGGGAGAGAGGGAGAGAGAGAGGGAGAGAGAGAGGGGGATAGAGGGGGGAGAGGGGGGAGAGAGGGGGAGAGGGAGGGAGGGAGGGAGAGAGAGAGAGAGAGAGAGAGAGAGAGAGAGAGAGAGAGAGAGAGAGAGAGAGAGAGAGAGAGAGAGAGAGAGAGAGAGAGAGAGAGAGAGAGAGAGAGAGAGAGAGAGAGAGAGAGAGAGAGAGAGAGAGAGAGAGAGAGAGAGAGAGAGAGAGAGAGAGGGAGGGAGGGAGGGAGGGAGGGAGGGAGGGAGAGGGAGAGGGAGGGAGGGAGGGAGGGAGGGAGGAAGGGAGGGAGGGAGGGAGGGAGAGAGAGGGGGGAGAGGGAGAGAGAGAGAGAGAGAGAGAGAGAGAGAGAGAGAGAGATTGATCTTTATTAGCTTCCTCAGCTATTTGTAATACAAATCTAGTTTACATTAATTACAATATACTCCTTTAACATTCGCTTAAACGGCACAATTCTTTCATTCCGCTTTATTTCAGCTGGCAAGGCGTTATACATTTTTACTCTTTCGTAAAACATACTCTTTTGCGCACTCCTTGTTCTGCGATATTTTATTGCAATATCCCCAGCTTGTCGTGTTTGCCTTTCACTCTCATTTCCCACAATTTCTTATCTATTTCTTAATTGCTCCGGTAACATATTCCTTAAAATCTTAAAAATAAATATACACACATTATAATATAGCCTCTGTTTTATGGACATAAACTGCAGCGCTTGCAGCATACGCTCCACTTTGGTATGTCTATCACATTGCAATATGATCCTCATGGCCCGGTTTTGTGCTTTTTGCAATTTACTCAGCTGTGTTTCTCCCATATCAATTAACAGCGTCGCACAATACTCAAAGTGAGGTGCTATAATTGTCTTATATACAATACATCTAGTGTATGCCGATATATAATTACCTATTCTATTCAAAAAAACTCGTTTTTTTCCCTATTTTCTTTAGCATATAATCACAGTGGTCCTTAAATCGTAGTCTATCGTCAATAATTATGCCTAGGTATTTCATTATTTCCACACGTTCAATCTCAGTTCCATCCAAACATTTCAATGTTATATTACCTCGCAGTTCTTTTCTTATACTTCTAACAATCATATATTTCGTTTTTCCTGCATTCATTTTTAACTTATTTATATTCATCCACTCTTCTACTATAGTAAATGCCATATTCATTTCGCTCTCTAATTCCGCGCTGCTTTCTCCAGTTACATATATTAACGTATCATCTGCAAACATTTTTATACTACATCCTTCAGGACAGATTTTTATTATATCATTTATATATACTATAAATAACAAAGGTCCTAATACAGATCCTTGCGGTACTCCATATTCTGTGGTCATTAATTTAGACCATTTATTATTAAATTGAACCTGTTGTGTTCTATCCTTTAAATATGATCTTAACCATTCTATAACCATTCCCCTAATTCCATATTGATATAATTTCTCTAATAATCTTTCTCTATCTATTGTTTCAAAGGCTCGCTTAAGATCCATGAAAATTACCCCTACCATTTTTGCCTCACTAACTATCAATTTCCATCCATCAATGACTGTTTGAATCGCTGTTTCACACGAATACTGTTTTCTAAAGCCCGACTGATGTTCTGTTATAATACAATTATCTTCCAAATACGTTTCAGTTTGCTTTTTAACTACTAATTCTAACACTTTTTCAAATATTGGTAACATATTTATAGGCCTAAATTCACTTGCTTTTTTAGCTTTCTCTACTTTTGGAATCGGTATTATTGTAGACGTTTTCCAACCTTTTGGACAGCAACCTTCCTTCAAAGAATTATTTATTATATCAACAAATTCCTCTTTTATTACGCAAAATACTGCCTTTAATATATCGCTAGTTATTCCCTCCTCTGTACCTTTCTTTTTCGGTAGTCCCATAACAATTTCCTGTAAATGCTCTATATTAATCATTTCAAAATTTTCCATAATTCCCTCGTTTTCAATAACATAAATAATTCTTTTACATGCATTCCCAGTTTTACTCCCATTTATAGATTTTACTATACTATTAATAATTTGTATATAATATAAATTAAATTTATCTGCTATATTGCATCCTTCAGTGCCGTCTAATATTTCAAAATCTATATTCTCTACTTCCCTCTTACCCCCTGGTTCGCCTCTAATTATTTCTTTTAGTGTTTTCCACATAGATGTAGGATTTTCTTTATTAAGATCTATCATATTTTCATAATATTCTTTCTTCTTTGTCTTAATTAATTTAACTACCGTATTTCTTTCAATTTTAAATTGCAACCAATTTTGTTCCGTGTCAGCATACAATGCCTTCCTATATGCCTCATCCCTTTTAGCCGCTGCTTCTCTTATTTCATCCGAAAACCACTTTTTCCCTTCCCATATTCTCGGAATTTTAAAATTTTTTCTAGGTGCTGTGGCGTCCAACGCATTTACTATACTATCAACAAATTTCTTCGCTCTCACACTGATATTCATATCTTGGTTTTTCTCTAATTTATTTTCCACTAATTTAATAAATTCATCTATTAGGTGTACAACTTTGCTTCCGCCGTTTTTTTCCGAAATTCGAGGCTTTATTGTAAAAAACTGGTTATACATTTATGATTCAAAGTATTGTCCATCGCTGGCCACTACTTTCTCCCATCTTTCGGGCAGCGTACGAATTCCGCGTTAATAAAACTGGTCATCTTTTGAAGCGATCCACGAATCGATCCAATTTCTTACTTCTTCATAAGACCGGAAGTGCTGGTCAACCAGGCCGTGTGCCATTGATCGAAACAAGTGATAGTCAGAGGGAGCAACGTCTGGAGAATACGGCGGGTGGGGTAGGACTTCCCATTTCAACGTTTCCAAGTATGTCTTGACCACTTTCGCAACATGGGGTCGAGCATTGTCATGCTGCAAAATCACTTTATCGTGTCTCTCATTGTATTGCAGTCGTTTGTCTTTTAATGCTCGGCTCAAACGCATTAATAGCGTTCGATAACGATCGCCTGTGATTGTTTCAGTCGGTTTTAACAGCTCATAATACACTACGCCGAGCTGGTCCCACCAAATACAGAGCATGACCTTGGAGCCGTGAATATTCGGTTTGGCCGTCGACGTGGAAGCATGGCCGGGATATCCCCATGATTTTCTGCAATTGGGGTTATCGTAATGAACCCATTTTTCGTCCCCAGTCACAATGCGATGCAAAAATCCCTTCCGTCTTTGCCTTTCAAGCAACTGTTCACAAGCAAACAAACGCCGTTCAACATCTCTCGGTTTCAACTCGTACGGCACCCAATTTCCTTGCTTCTGAATCATTCCCATGTCTTTGAGGCGTTTTGAAATTGCTTGTTGAGTCACTTCCAATGATCGTGCCAATTCTTCTTGACTTTGACTCGAGTCTTCATTAAGTAATGCCTCCAATTCTGCATCTTCGAAAACCTTCTCTCTCCATCCACCTTCTCTATCCACCGGTCTTCGACGTGAAAATCATCGTTCTTGAAGCGTTGAAACCACTCACGACACGTTCTTTCACTAATAGCGGCCTCACCATAAGTATTTGAGAGCAATCGATGAGCCTCAGCCGCAGATTTCTTTATATTGAAACAGAAAATTAAAACCTCCCGCAAATGACGAGAATTTGGCTCGTAAACTGACATTTTCAATCGAGAATAACTTTATGATGCAGACACAAATCGACTAATGTTTCTATGGGGTTATGTTGACAGATGCCCAAGTTTATTGCATGACGTCTATGATCTATTTATTTCGACCACTACTTACCGCTAAAGCCATCTATAGGAAAACGGCAGAAGCAAAGTTGTACACCTAATATATTAAACTCTCTATAATTCCTAACACTAAGTTCTCTGTATTTATTATCAAATTTATTCGCATTCAGTTCAACTTTTAGCCACGCATGGTCCGTTATTTTAGGTTCATGCATTACCTGCATTTCTATTTTATTATTAGCAAAAATTAAATCTATAATTGTTTTACTATCTTTCGTAATTCTCGTCGGTTTATTTACATATTGTTTCATGCCTAAGCTCAACATTGTCGTTTGTAACTTCCTTGTATAAAACGAATCTAACATAATATCTATATTAAAGTCTCCTATTATCATACATTCTCCCCGTATTATTAACTCTTCTATTATATCCTCCAGAAATCTCACGAAATCACCATGCGATGCACTCGGTGAATGATATATTACCATTATTATTCCTTTATACAATTTTTCTTTCACCTCAATCGCAGCACACCAACAATTCGATTCTAATTTTTTTACTAATACTATTTCATATTTAACATCATCCCTTATATATAAAACAACCCCTCCTGTATTTCTATTTTCAGCATCGCATCTAATTATGCTATAACCTGGTACGTTCACTTCACTGTCTTCAATTTCAGCAGTCAATCTTGTCTCTGATAACGCTATGAATGCCGGATTTATTTTCTTCATAATCTGATGTTGTATCTCATCTTTATGCGCCATCAAACTTTGCGCGTTTGTATACAATATTATTTCCGCTTCCTTCTGTAGTTGCTATTTCGCATCTTCCCAGCCGGCTCTCCTCTTTTCCTCTTGTATCGCCCTTTTAAATGTTGGACATTCTGGGCTAAGGGCGTCGTGTTCATCACTTATCTTCAGGTTGTATGTTCGAATTTTAAACATACAATTTACACATTTTTTCTTTGTTGCCTTACATTCAATCGCTTTATGATTTCCCGCACATTTGTGGCATGTTTCATCTCGCGTACAATTTTTTGCAATATGATAGTATCCCCAGCATTTAAAGCATCTTTTAACATTAATGTGATTGAATATAGGACATTTTCTCCATCCTACATTTAGTTTCTCTTTTTTTTCAACATCAATTCATGCGTTTCTTCATCTACTTCAATTATTATCGAACCTTCTTCTTTTTCTCTTCTTCTAAGTTGATTATTATCATTTCTTTTTTCTTTAACTATTTTCTTCACTATTCGCATTTGGAATCCATCATTTATTGCATCAATTCTATTCTGCTTCTTGATTGTAGTTATTAAGTCATCATCATCCAATCTCATTTCTTCTTCGCTGACATTGATAATTTTTATTTTTGGCTTCATCTGCGGTGATTCCGTAACTTTGAAATTTTCTCCTAGTTTGTCCTGCACTGTGGTTTTCAACGTTTTCATTTCTTCTCCAGTTTCACAACCCATGATCACTGTCCCCTTGCTTCCTTTTTTTTAGCTTCGTTATTCCCATCGCCATGTTTTTGATATCTACCTTTTCTTTTATCAATTTTTTTGTAACTTCACTCTCTTGTTGAATCTTGGGTTTGATAATTATAACATTCTCTTTCTTTTTCTTTTTAACCGCTTCACTATAGCTCCTTTGTATTCCTCCTGTTGATCCACATACTTCTCCCTGTATCATTCTTTTCAACTCTTCTAGCAGTTCCTGCTTAACATTTCCCAATTCTTCTCGAACTATTTGCTTGACCATCATTTTAATTTCCTTCTTACATGCTGTTTCATCTTTTATTTCTTTTACAATTTTTACCAGCCAATCTATTTTTACGTCAATAGTCGATGATCCACTCGCTCCTGATATTCTATTTCCACTACTTGGCGTCGTAAACGAACCTGTAGATCCTGTAGATCCTAGCCTGTCCCTGCCGCCCCCGGCCACTGCCGATGCCTTCTTCATATCTGCTTCACTTTCAATTGTAAATCTGTCAAATGGGCCAGAACACGGTACCAATTCTTGATTTTTATCGTAAATCCTATGCTTGCTTACACATCCTGGATGGTAAAATAGCTTACAAGGGGAGGGCCAAGTCGTGCACTCACGGATTTCGCTCAACTTTAGATATGTTTTAGTACTAACCCCCCACTAATTCATGGACTAGTGGCACGACGCAATACTCAAGCATTCGCGAGAAATTTGCATTAAAAATTTCTCGTGCGCTTTCTATACCTAATTAGCGAAAGAGGTTAGCAGATAGCAGCGTGGCGCAGAGGATAAGGCGGCGGCTTAGAACGCTGCCCGTTGCATGTTCGAGTCCTGATTTTACCAATTTTTTTTTTAATTTTTACAGAATATTGCAATAAGTGAACGCATATGGAGTAAAAAAATTATTACTTAATAATTATTAAATTTGATGCTAATACTTTAAATATAATATTTTATACTCGCATACTTTAACGCCTGTAACCATACGAATAATATCGGTTTGTAATACAATTAAAGAGTCCATAATCAGTTTTAAATTGTTTTATTTTTATATATCGGAATTCTCTTCGGAATCCTCTTTGGGTGTACAAATTTTTGGATGATAATCATCAAAGAAGCATTTGAAGCACAATGTCAATTTACACCAAGCACATTGAATAAAGCTTACGTCTTTACAAGTGCATGGTTTTTTTCAAATTTGTTAGAGAGAAGCAGACATCATTTACATTAATTCGGATGGATTTTCCTCTGTACTACTGCTTGGCTCTTGCATTCTTCCAAAATAATCTTTCCACTAGTCACTGTACGACACGTTATAAACGGCTGCTTGACTGGCAATAGAGTAAACCAAACGGCCAAATTTAAAGCAAGAGCTACCCGTGTCCCTACTCCCCTCTACCAGATAGAAAATAACAGTTTCCGCAGCTAGCAGATACAACTGCCTCATAATCGAGTTTTCGGCAACAAAAAAACTTCCATAGTAGTACAAAAGCACTGACCGGTCATATAATATAATGTAGAAATAAAATCCCTTGCAGAATTTTTAAATTTAAAAATGATTATGGAGTCTTTAATTGTATTGCGAACCGATATTATTCGTATGGTTACAGGCGTTAAAGTATGCAAGTACAAAATATTATATTTAAAGTATTAGCATTAAATTTAATAATTATTAAGTAATAATTTTTTTACTCCATATGCGTTCACTTATTGCAATATTTTGTAAAAATTTAAAAAAAAATTGGTAAAATCAGGACTCGAACGTGCAACGGGCAGCGTTCTAAGCCGCCGCCTTATCCTCTGCGCCACGCTGTTATCTGCTAATCTGTTTCGCTAATTCGGTATAGAAAGCGCACGAGAAATTTTTAATGCATATTTCTCGCGAATGCTTGAGTATTGCGTCGTGCCACTTGTCCATGAATTAGTGGGGGGTTAGTACTAAAACATATTTAAAGTTGAGCGAAATCCGTGAGTGCACGACTTGGCCCTTCCCTTGTTAATACAATTCACCTGATAGCAAGACTTGCATGTCACCATCTGATTTTTTATTGTCTTTTTACATGCCGAGCATCGATATTCAGCATATTCATCGTCCATGCCGATAATTATCGGCCGAAACCGCTAATATCAGCGTAAGCGATCAGTCACCTCTGTTCCACTGTCACACGTCAGCACTTTTGTGTCCACCTTTAATGTCTACTTGTCGTGTGAGACTTTGGTGTCCCAGACAGGAAATGCACTTTTCACGCCCACAAATCAGCATATCCCGGCTAGATAACACTCATGGCTAATGCCGGTCTATGCCGCTATGACTTGAATAACTTTCTATCACTCCCCGTAACTATTTAACCGTTTAAAAGTTATTACTTTTGCGGAGCGATGTTTGACACGTCTTCTCCACTGCAGAGAGAGAGAGAGAGAGAGAGAGAGAGAGAGAGAGAGAGAGAGAGAGAGAGAGAGAGAGGGAGAGAGAGAGCGAGAGGGAGAGCGAGAGGGAGAGGGGGGGTGAGAGGGAGAGGGAGAGGGAGAGGGAGAGGGAGAGGGAGAGGGAGAGGGAGAGGGAGAGGGAGAGGGAGAGGGAGAGGGAGAGGGAGAGGGAGAGGGAGAGGGAGAGGGAGAGGGAGAGGGAGAGGGAGAGGGAGAGGGAGAGGGAGAGGGAGAGGGAGAGGGAGAGGGAGAGGGAGAGGGAGAGGGAGAGGGAGAGGGAGAGGGAGAGGGAGAGGGAGAGGGAGAGGGAGAGGGAGAGGGAGAGGGAGAGGGAGAGGGAGAGGGAGAGGGAGAGGGAGAGGGAGAGGGAGAGGGAGAGGGAGAGGGAGAGGGAGAGGGAGAGGGAGAGGGAGAGGGAGAGGGAGAGGGAGAGGGAGAGGGAGAGGGAGAGGGAGAGGGAGAGGGAGAGGGAGAGGGAGAGGGAGAGGGAGAGGGAGAGGGAGAGGGAGAGGGAGAGGGAGAGGGAGAGAGGAGAGAGAGAGGGAGAGAGAGAGAGAGAGGGGGGGGAGCGAGAGGGAGAGGGAGAGCGAGAGCGAGAGGGGAGGGAGAGGGAGAGCGAGAGGGAGAGGGAGAGAGAGGGGGGGGGAGCGAGAGCGAGAGGGAGAGGGAGAGCGAGAGGGAGAGGGAGAGGGAGAGGGAGAGGGAGAGCGAGAGGGAGAGGGAGAGGGAGAGGGAGATGGAGATGGAGATGGAGAGGGAGAGGGAGAGGGAGAGGGAGAGGGAGAGGGAGTGGGAGAGGGAGGGAGAGAGAGAGAGAGAGAGAGAGACAGAGAGAGAGAGACAGAGAAAAAGCACATGAATGTACAGAGAGACAGATATACGGGCAGATAGAGAGAAAGAGAGAGAGAGACAGAGAAAAAGCATATGAATGTACAGAGAGACAGATACACGGGCAGATAGAATGAAAGAGAGAGAGAAACAGAGAGAGAGAGAGAGAATTAAAATTCAGAAACATTATAAATATAAATATACTAACCTTTTCATCCAGCCTTTCTTCAAGGAAACTCTGCGCCGATTCAGAGGCAAATGTATATTGTCGTATTTTCGTCCCATGATTTATATTTATTACAATATATTAAAAATATATATTATATAACTAAAATGTTCTTCACTTATCAACACGTTACAACACGTTATAACGCTCGACTTCTTTCGCGCGGTTTTCTTGTTACGCGTACAGCACCGCGCAACTGCGAGTATCTATGTACACGCAATTACCGCATGCGTATTGTATGCGGGACTAGACATTTCGGCGCCCGAGGCAAAAGAAAAAATTTATATTATCATTTTTGCGCCCCTTTTTATTTTTTACATGAGGCTAGTGCCTCGTTCGCCACACTGTAATCCCGACTCTTATTGTATGAGTTAGCTTACTCCGCGATACATGATACTGCATAAATATAAAAAATTTATGCACATTTTTATAAAGATAATAACTAGAAATATTCTATAACCGAATAAAATAATTATTCTTATATTGCTAAATTAATTCGATATGTAAATATACATTCTTAATAAATATTTTATGGAAAAAAATTATGAGAAAGAAATTTATCATTATATTACCTTTAACTCTTTCCACCCAAGATTACAGTTCACAATTGAGATCGGAGAGGAGAATAAATTGAATTTTTTGGACATTACTATGATCGTGAAAGGGAGCCGCTTGATTTTTGATTGGTATCGCAAACCCACGTTTTCCGGAAGATATTTACATTTCCTCTCTAACCACCCCCTTTGCCAAAAAAGGGGCACCATAATTGGTTTGATTGACAGGGTTTTCTTGTTGTCACATCCGAGCTTTCATCAGAATAATTTTAAACTGATTATTGAAATATTGCTAGACAATGGTTATCCCCTGAATTTTGTTTTCCACGTTTTACATGAACGCCTAAAAACTCTGATTCACAGGATTAGTGATAATTCGGTGGATTCGACACGGGAGGGAGAAGCGGTTTCTTATTTCACGATTCCTTATGTTCCTGCGATATCTGAGCAATTCAAAAGAATTATTAAGGATTTGAACGTCAGGTTGTCTTACCAGAGTCTTAATAAGTTGAACTCCTTTATAAAAATACACAAAGACCCCTGCCCCCTGACAGCTCGTCAAAATGTCGTATATAAAATTGACTGCAATGATTGTGATGCCTCTTATGTAGGTCAGACTAAACGACAATTAAATACGCGTATTTTGGAGCACAAGAATCACATCAGGAGAAATACGAGCAATCACTCGGTAATTACTAATCACAGAATAAATTTCAACCATAATTTTGATTGGGATGGGGTAAAAATTTTAGATAATGAATCTCAATTACGTAGACGATTGATTTCTGAAATTCTATACATAAAAAGGCAGAAGAACGGTTTGAATTTGCAGACGGACACGGAATCTCTCCCCGATATGTATTTTCCTGTGCTTGATAAACTTTCAAAAATTTAATTTTTATGTTCAACATAATGTCTTAATTTATAGATATGTTAATTTGTGTTAATTTATTATTATTTATTAATTTTTTATCTATTTATTATACTTTATTAATTTTAATTTTTATTAATTTATCATTCTTATAGATTTGACTTATCTCTTATGTTTGTTTTTAATTTTTGTTTACCAGTTTACACTCTGATGTTTTCCTAGTTTTTCTTATCATATTTTTATTTTTTGATCTTTATTATTGTCACGCCATATGTTATTTATTCTTCTCTTCACCTTATTGTTCATGATCGATGTCATTACTCATTTCAATAGCTTGTGAGTCAGTCTCCTACATTTACACAATAGTTTTAATTACTTCTATTTTATATATTTGCACAACATGTGGAACGCCGTTTATAGTTGTAAGTTGCATCATTGTTTTCTAGTTTGTAATTTTGCGCGATTCTCTCACATCTGTTTCTTTCTTTCTTATTCGATTCACAGGTACATTACGTATAGATATGAGTTTTATAAATCGGACTCTGATTTTCGGCATAACAACCGCTAAGTTAGTTACCTTCACAACGACATGAAGGAATTACCAACGTTCATGAAGATGTGAGAGACCTCCGGTTCTCTTTTTTTATTTTTAATTTTAATTTTTAATTTTAATTCATGTATGACTTTGTATGACGAATTTATAACCATGCGACGTTAAATTTATGTTGTTAGTCTAATTTGCGCTGAAGATGACCCAAATAAAGGGTCGAAACGTTCGAAATTTATATTAGTATTAACTTATCACTAATAATAAACAGTTTGCGCACCATGTACAGCGCTTGGCTCTAAATGCTCTTTTCTATTATATTTGCTTATCATTATATTAATCCGGAACTGTATAATCAATAATAATTGTATGTTCTTATCTTCTTGTATTATATATTATATAATATTATGTAGATGTCTTTAAAAATTTGCAAATAATATTATCAATTATAACCGAGCACTTAAAGTTTTATTGAACCCTAAAAACAAAATTATATGTTTGTGTTTTCTGCAAATTACTGTGCGAGATATTATAATGCCTATCGAATTACTCGAAGTAATGACATTACAAATAAGCGTAACAAATAGAATATATTTGTAAACCAAATAAAATTTATATTGAGAAATTATACATTAGATATTGTTGCGCTCCCTGATGGTCTCACTCTCACTCTCGCGCTCACTCACGCCCGAAATGAATACGCACTCGTAAGTAAAAGAACTTTAATAACAAGAACACGTAAAGGAGAATATTGTACAATAAGACAACTCGAATTAGTCGCGGATAGCCAGCCGTCGGAGGAAACGTCCTCACGGCACGACAGCACAGGACCAAATCTCCCATGGCGTCCGGAAAACATCCGATCGCGAGACTCAAGATGGCCGATCTCCCCCAAGATGTCCGCCGTTGTTTAACAACAACGCTTAGCAACGTTCTCCCGGAGACGAATACAGCAGATTCATGAATAACCGCCTTAGACGACTCGCAGGGACGCAACAATATTATAGAAAGATAGAGAAAGATAGATAGATAGATTGATAGAGAGAGAGAGAGAGAGAGAGAGAGAGAATTTCAATGTATCATTGCGTGCTATGTGAAAAAAATTTTTTAATTCAATTAGTTATTGCTACATGCTAAAAATTTCAAGATAACATTCGTAGAAATCGATTTCTCATATATTATTATAATTAGATCTTATATACTTATATCTTATATACTTATATCTTATATATCCTATTATTACATAACATAGTATTGATATTATCATGTTATATAAATGTTTTCTATCATATTTTGTCTCTTCATTTTTCTCTTTCTCTCTCTCTCTCTGTCTCTGTCTGTCTGTCTGTCTGTCTGTCTGTCTGTCTGTCTGTCTGTCTCTCTCTCTCTCTCTCTCTTTCTCTATTTATCCATCTATCTATCTATCTATCTATCTATCTATCTATCTATCTATCAATCTATCTATCTCTCTCTATCTTTCTATGATATCTAATGTATAATTTCTCAATATAAATTTCATTTGGTTTACAAATATATTCTATTTGTTACGCTTATTTGTAATATCATTACTTCGAGTAATTCGATAGGCATTATAATATCTCGCATAGTAATATGCAGAAAACACAAACATATAATTTTGTTTTTAGGGTTCAATAAAACTTTAAGTGCTCGGTTATAATTGATAATATTATTTGCAAATTTTTAAAGACATCTACATAATATTATATAATATATAATACAAGAAGATAAGAACATAGAATTATTATTGATTATACAGTTCCGGATTAATATAATGATAAATTTTTTCTCATAATTTTTTTCCATAAAATATTTATTAAGAATGTATATTTACATATCGAATTAATTTAGCAATATAAGAATAATTATTTTATTCGGTTATAGAATATTTCTAGTTATTATCTTTATAAAAATGTGCATAAATTTTTTATATTTATGCAGTATTATGTATCGCGGAGTAAGCTAACTCATACAATCAGAGTCGGGATTACAGTGTGGCGAACGAGGCACTAGCCTCATGTAAATCTTTTATACAGACCATAAAGTTTGTGTGATATGATTTATATACATATTTAATGCATATTTATGTACATATGTAAGTGTAATATAAATGACAGTATTGATACAATAAATATCGGTACGATCAGTAGCCGCACGTGCTAAGTGCAGTCGCGCGGTGAGCGCCATAGCGACAAGTCGCATTGTAAGCGGCTCTGTGTAGATCAATCATTTACACACAGCAGAATTCTTTTCAAAGTTCAGAAACAGTTGCATCGGCTTCAGGCCTTCTCCTGGAGGCGATGGATACCACCGAGGTAACGGATAAAGGCTGCTCTTGGAGTTAAATAGCCGATTCGGAAAATATAACCACAAAAGACAAAGAATGTCCGCCGAAGACCGAAGTGATCGCAGACATAACCAAAATAACGAAAGGGAAACTAACATCTCCCTCAATGTCGAAATTCACGAAAAGCATAAATAAATTAAATCCAGCTAAGTTAAAAGTGGAACCTAATCTGTCGGCAGCAATGAAACGAAAAACGAAAATCGATTTGAACGGTGATGTGAAAAAAAAGAAGTGCTAGATGAAAGTATAGAGAGTAAGATGAGGCAACTCATCTTAGAAAATCAAAAGCTAAAACTACTGCTAGAAGAATATAAAGAGTCTAGTCAACGACAGGTAACGCAGAGAGCCGGTCAAGGCACACCGGACATTAGCATAAAAAATAGATTCGACATCCTGGGAGAAGAATCGCCCACGGCAACGCAAGTTATGGAAGCGGAAATGGCAGAAGAAGAAGGAAGGTCATTCGTGCAAATATTAAGAGACAAGAATAACAGAAAGACAAATAACAACAGTCAACCGCTCAGTTATACACAAGCAGACATACAGAGTTCAAACACACACACGAATAGTCAAATCTCGACAGGGCATAATACATTTTCAAATAAACAAGATAAAAAGACAATCGGAAACCCTCCTTCGTCACAAGAAAAACGGAAGAAGCCTCCGCCCATAAACATCTTCAGTCAGGAATACCTGGATACCTGGGATACCTGGAAACTAGCAAATGAAATAATGGCCGGTGCAAACTTTCATATTAAAAGGGTTAACGACAACAAACACATACTACAAATAGACAACGTTGACAACTTCAAAAAAGTCAAACAGGCTTTATTGGAGGCTAATACAAACTTTTTTTCATATACACCGAAGGAAGATAAGAACGCCACATTTTTACTCAAAGGGTTAAATCAGACCTTTGAAACACACGAAATTATGGAAGAATTGAAGAGGCAAGAGATACAGAGCATCACGTTTAATAAAGTGACTAGATTCTCAACACGAAGATCGGTACAGGAGGGAAGAATTCTACCTATATTTATGGTGCAGATCACCGCGGACAGCAATGCAGCGCAGTTGTGGAAGGTAAAATCACTCTTCCACCATATAATCTCGTGGGAGAAACTTCATAGGAAGGAGGCCATACAATGCAAACGTTGCCAAAGAATCGGACACGCGGCGGCCAATTGCAATCTCAAATACAGATGCGTGAAATGCAAAGAGGACCACAAGCCAGGAGAATGTGCAGCGGTACCCAAGTATCACAAAGAAGTATACTGTATAAATTGTAAAACTACAGGACATCCGGCGTCATATAGAGGTTGCCCCGTATTGTTAGAGTTAAAAAACAGGTTAATTAATAAGCATCATTTAGGGCATCAAAATAAAGTTAATAGTCTTGAACGTGGCAGCGGATCGGTCAGGACTAGTGTGTCTTTCGCAGATGCAGTCAGAGGCAGCACGAATAAATATGAAAAACCGATCATTCAGTCTGAGGCACGTGCGAATGACAGGTCAGGATCCATGAAGGTTAATACAGACTCGTCGCAAGGCGTATTTCAAATTCAATCCAGGTTAGATAAACTCGAGAACAGCATTGAAATTATTAATAATAGATTAGACACACTCGCTAATCTTATCGTGAAGTTTTATAGTAAGGACGATTAACCTTCATTGATATGACCACACAATCAAAATATAAAATTATCGTAGCGAATGTATCATCGTAGCGAATGTAAATCATCAATAGCGAATGTTATCATCGTAGCGAATGTAAATTCCATAATCAGCAATTATAAAAGAACGCAGTTGCTCGACTTTCTAAAAAAAAAATAAACCTGACTTAATGCTTATAAATGAGACTAAGTTAAACAAGAGACGCTATTTTTCGAGAATTATAACACTGTTAGAGTTGATAGAGACGCAGGAAATGGAGGAGGAGGTACAGCTATTTTGGTTAAAAAAAATATTAAACATTCACAAATTCACATTAATGGTGGTAGCTCGATCTTAGAAAAATCTATAATTAATATTAAATTGAAAAATAATAATAAATTATACATAGTTTCAGTATACGCAAAAAAAGGTAAACAAAGCGAATTTATCGAGGAACTTAATCAGCTTTTTTCGCAATTAGCTCTAAATAATCCTTCTAATTATTTCATGATAGCAGGCAATTATAACGCAAAACATACGGATTGGGCGAATTCCGAAAACAACGAAAGAGGAATTGCACTGAGAAGTTGGTTGGACGACAACGATATACTGTACAAATTAAAATTATACGGTCCCGACTCACCCTCCTATCCGAGGGGAGGATCATTCATCGATCTGGTTATGGCAGACGCAAGAATAGAACTCCAGACAAACGTAGACGGTAATCTTAATACATTGCCTCTCGACAGTGATCACAAAGCGATATCGGCATGTTTCTCTATTCACAACGATGAATTAGAATTAAATTCTACGGAAAATCATAGCTTAAATTACAATAAAGCAGATTGGAAAAAATTCAAAATTACACTCACAAAAGCCGAGATCGATATTCCAAACAATAGAAATCTTAGTATTAATGAAATTAATGGTTTTACAGACACATTAGAGTCACTTATAACAGACGCAATGATTAAATCGATTCCAAAAATTAAAAGCTCAAGCTCGGTAGATAAATACATAAACAGTAAGATTAAAAAATTACAAAAACACAAAAATCATGTATTATCATTGATTCATCGTTGGGAAAAAAAGTTCTTGCCTATTGACTCGGAGATAAAATTTCTCAAATCATTGCTTCGTGATTTGAAGATAGAACTGAAACACGAGATCACCAGATCGATGAATGATTATTGGGAGAAAAGAGTGCGCAGTATATCTCACTCCAATTATAAAACATTTTCCCCGAGATTAATAAAGTGTTCCGGAACAAAAATCAATTAGAGATTCCCTGTCTTTGCGTACCTGAAAAAAACAAAAATATATTGGACTTGGCTGATATCAATAGTAGTAATTTAATAAAAGATTCCAATAATAATTACATAATACAGGAGGTGGAACAAAAATTGGATGTACTCGGCTCTCACTTCGCTTTGATTAATGACCAGAATAGCAAAATGGGCAAACCTAGATTAAATGAAATTATAATTAGGGAAACAGCCAAAATCAAAAAAGAAATAGAAACAGATAAAGAAAACAATTTTACTATTTGTAGCTTTAACGATAATAACACAGCCGATATGCCATCTGAACAACCGATCACACAATACTATTTTACAAATACAGTAGCGATGACAAAAAAATTTAAATTTCTTAATAATAAAAAATCCTCCGGCATAGACGGTATACCGAACATTATTTTGAAACAGCTCCCAGCAAAAAATCATACATATGTACACGATTCTCTTTAATAATATGATTAATTACTCGTATTTTCCTCAAAAATGGAAAGAAGCTAAGGTAATTTCACTGCCTAAAAAAGATAAAGATAAAACTCTTCCAGTAAGCTACAGACCTATTAGTTTACTTCCAAATATAGGCAAAGTATACGAAATGGCCATAAATGATATTATAAATAGTTACTGTTGCGAAAATAAACTGCTTCCAGATAACCAATTCGGCTTTCGTGCAAAACATTTCACGATACACGCAATTAATAAACTAACATCTGATATTAATTGGGCCCTGATGAACGAGGATTGTCTTGGAGCCTGTCTGGTAGATTTAGAAAAGGCCTTCGACACCGTATGGCAGGAGGGTTTAATTTTCAAATTGAAAAAAAAGAACTTTCCCATAAGCTTAGTCAAACTCATATGGAATATGATTAAAGATAGGTCGTTTGTAACCTCTCATTTTAACACGTTATCTAGAAAAAAATTCACACTAATTAACGGTTTACAACAAGGCACGATAAACTCACCAATATTATTTAACATATATACGGCTGACCTTCTCCGACTTTTCGGTCCTGATAATACAAAGTGTTCTCTAATAGCATACGCTGACGATTTAACTATTTATTATGCGGGAAGAGAACCCGAAACGATTAAGAAAAATCTCCAATTAGCTGTAAATAAGATCTTCGACTTTTATAATGCTTGGAAACTCAAAGTCAACACAGACAAATGTGAGACCATACTGTTTAGGCCATCGCTGAAAAGAGCCAGATATCCAATTTCGCGGCAGTATAAAAACTTCTTTCTGAAAGATGAAAATACAGGAGATAAATTAATTTGCCATAAAAAAGTAGTTAGATATTTAGGCATACAACTTGACGAAAAACTACTTTATGATAAACATATAGACTTTCAATTAGCAAAAACCAGGAAAGCGTTTATGAGTCTTGGCAAACTTTTCTATTCTAAATTCCTGAACAGTAGGGTAAAAATCATATGTTATCAAGCGCTCATCCGTCCCATACTTACGTACGGGTGTCCCATATGGTATAATATTAGCTCATCGCAAATGGAACAAATTCGCGTTTTCGAGAGGAGATGTTTGAGAGCATGCCTAGGGAGATACAGATCCAGGGAATCTAATTACCAGAAGTATTTAAAGAATAAAGTTATCTATAATCTAGCAGATATTTCAAGATTCGATAATTTTATCATAAAGCTTATAAGAAATTATTTTGCAGACGCATCAAAAATTCAGGAAAATAGCTTGATTTTTCCTTTACCTTACGCAGATGATAATTATATAAAAAAAACAATGGAAGCTGGACATGTCCCTCCGGAGGCATTTCCCTACCTTGACAGACTTGGTTACATCCAAGATAAAAAAATGGCCCCAATAATTTATCATATCGCTAGACGTAAGAATCAAAAGACTATTAATTACCCTCCGAATATAAATAGTAGTAATACAGATATATATTTAAAGTATAATTTAGACTTACCCGATAGGGATATAAATGACGAATATCTCACAAAAAAGCGAGAAAAATATTGGTGGCGCTATGACGATGACGATCAGTCGATACTGTGATATTAGTAATTAAGCATAAAGATCAGACGATACTGTGATATTAGTAATTAAGCATATCACTGTGATAGCGTACAGCGCTTAACCAGCGCATCGACAGTAGTATTTAAGATAGGCTCAAGAACGCAGTGATACTAATAATTAAGTCATAGAACAGCGCATTTGAATTAAAAATTCCAGTATTAAAATACAGATATTTTTCTTTTTAGTTAACATTTCATTTTAGTTTATTTTAATTTATTTCTTTTGTTTAGTTTGTATTACTTCATAGTTCATTTTTATTTATTTATTTATTTTGTATATATCTGTTTTAGAAAACATTATTAGGAAAGCTAGTATTTTTTCTGACCCTTTTTTGCTAGCGATAAGAATAGAAAAACGGTACACACTTTACGTTGTCTCAAGCATTACGTTCCTACAATTTTTTTAAAAATATATTTGTGTGACTTGCGAGTGCCAAATTGGCCGTCGAGTTAATCCTAGTATAAAGCCGATTACTAGTTTATTGTAATACAAAAATCCGATTGTTTGTAATGGTTCTTAATAAACGACTTTAAAAAAAAAAAGCACGTGCTAAGTGCAGGCTTGTTTGTTACCGCATAGACTCGGGTTCAAACCCGAGTAAGAAACGCCGTTTTTAAAAAAGGCGTTCTTCCCCCCCCATGTTCAGTCACGATATGTGCCCGCACCCTCTGCACCAACCGGATATGTGCCTGCGCAGTATGCGCAGGCATACTTTTGCAATTTTTTTTTTAAATTTTAAAAAGAAGATGTAAAAAAGTTAATTATCAAATTAAATACCGAACTAGTTTTGTTAGTAATAATATGCTAACAAAATGTATATATATATATATATATATATATATATATATATATACAGGGTGTGTCGAAAGTCTGGATACACTTAAATATCTCGTAAACATTGCATTTTAGAGAAAAATATTTTAGACAAAAGTTGCAAGGCTTAAAAAGACACAATCAACGGTAATAGCTGTTTGACCTTGGATGGCGTTGCCAAGGTCAGATCAAGGTCAAATTGAATTTTTAAAATGGAATTGCCTACTTTTTATTGCATATTCTTGTAGCTTATCTCGAGAGCTCTTCAAAACACTATAATAAAGTATTTTTTCATTAAGTACTTTTTGAGTTATTTTATATTTTAATATTATATATATATATATATATATATATATATATATATATATATACACATCTTCACCTTCATGTAAAGTTTAACATTTCTTATTTATATCGATATGTGTAAAAGGAAAATGCAATTGACCAATTGAATGTCGAACTTATCTTGTTACCTCTAATATGCTGATAACGTGTGTGTATGCATATATTTTCATCTAAAGTTAGCAACTTTATATATATACAGGGTGTCCGACATGTAGGTAGCCGAACGAAAGGTGGAAGTAGATTGGATCAAACTGAGTCGAAAAGTCCTGAACCATTTTTTTTATAACGCTTAATAAAGGAGTTATTATTGAATAAAGTCTGGCCAATCAGCGCCAATCTTTAGCCGAGCGCACGTCGGTGAGCCGCGCGCCTGGTACAATGCGATAGCGCACACTTCACGGCGCGCGGCTCACCGACGTGCGCCCGGCTAAAGATCGGCGCTGATTGGCCAGACTTTACTCAATAATAACTCCTTTATTAAGCGTCATAAAAAAAAATGGTTCAGGACTTTTCGACTCAGTTTGATCCAATCTACTTCCACCTTTCGTTTGGTTACTTACATGTCGGACACCCTGTATATATATACAGGGTGATTCAAAACAACTTTCTGTCCGTACAATGTCATATACTTGATGGGGTGTATGTGTGAGAGAGAACGCGCGCGCGTATACGCGTATACACACACATACACATTCTCTTCCTCTCTCTCTCTCTCTCCCTTTCTCTCTCTCTCTCTCTCTCTCTCTCTCTTTTACACCCATCGCGTGTAGCAAACAGCTGATCGCACACACGCTCTCTCTCTCTCTCTCTCTCCCTCTCTCTCTCTGTCTTTCTCTTTTATACCCATCGCATGTAGGAAACAGTTGATCGCAGCGAGCGCTTCACGTAATCACCAGCATCGGACGGTGAGTTGCGCCGCCCCTGCCTGCCTCGCGTACGCGGCCCGTAATTCGTTAACTATTTTGGCTTATAATTTGAAAACTAAGCCTCGGAAAAAATTTTGGCAAAGGAAAAATCGTCTTAAAATTGAGTCAAGTATATGACATTGTAAGGACAGAAGGTTGTTTTAAATCACCCTGTATATATATATGTGCATATATATAAAGTTGCTAACTTTAGATGAAAATATATGCATACACACACGTTATCAGCATATTAGAGGTAACAAGATAAGTTCGACATTCAATTGGTCAATTGCATTTTCCTTTTACACATATCGATATAAATAAGAAATGTTAAACTTTACATGAAGGTGAAGATGTGTGTGTGTGTGTGTGTGTGTGTTGTGTGTTGTGTGTGTGTGTGTGTGTGTGTGTGTGTGTGTGTGTGTGTGTGTGTGTGTGTGTTGTGTGTGTATATATATATATATATACACACATCTTCACCTTCATGTAAAGTTTAACATTTCTTATTTATATCGATATGTGTAAAAGGAAAATGTAATGAGATTCTTGCGATTAAAATGACACGAAACACGACATAAATCGAATTATTTTTAATCAATTATATAATTACAATTATGATTACTGATTTCATTAAAAATAATCCGATTTATGTCGTGTTTCATGTCATTTTAATCGCAAGAATCTCATTAATCCATTATAATTATTTTTATACAGATGAAATGGAAAATACAAGTTTCACTTTTATATAGATATATATATATATACATTTTGTTAGCATATTATTACTAACAAAACTAGTTCGGTATTTAATTTGATAATTAACTTTTTCACATCTTCTTTTTAAAATTAAAAAAAAAATTACAAAAGTATGCCTGCGCATACAGCGCATTTATGTTACACTTACATATATACATAAATATGCATCAAATATGTATATAAATCATATCACACAAACTTTATGGTTTGTATAAAAGATTTGCTGTTTCTGCAGTGAAAATTTGAAAGCCTCATCCGATAGCTGTGACTTGTCCAAATAAATATTTAAAAATTATTATTTTCTTATTTTATATATCCAAAAATAATTATGATACATTAATGAAATTTTGGCGATTAAAATGACACGAAACACGACATAAATGGGATAATTTTTAGTCAATTATGTAATTAAAATTAAAAAATTATGATTACTGATTTCATTAAAAATAATCCGATTTATGTCGTATTTCATGTCATTTTAATCACAAAAATGTAATTAATCCATTACAATTATTTTCAGATATATAAAATGCGAAATACAAAAATTTTATTTTCTGTAGTAAGATGACATATATACGTGAAAGATTACAGATAAAAGGAGTCACGCGAGCGAGACTTCGGAACTCTTTTTTCATGTTTGTCATCTCACTTACTCCTTCATTCTTTCTCGCTCTTGCTTTTGTCGACTCTCCAGCATCGGGGATCTTTCCTTATCTACAAAATATAAACATCTTCTAAATAAAAAGTGAAACTTGTATTTTCCATTTCATCTGTATAAAAATAATTATAATGGATTAATGAGATTCTTGCGATTAAAATGACATGAAACACGACATAAATCGGATTATTTTTAATGAAATCAGTAATCATAATTGTAATTATATAATTGATTAAAAATAATCCGATTTATGTCGTGTTTCGTGTCATTTTAATCGCAAGAATCTCATTAATCCATTATAATTATTTTTATACAGATGAAATGGAAAATACAAGTTTCACTTTTTATTTAGAAGATGTTTATATTTTGTAGATAAGGAAAGATCCCCGATGCTGGAGAGTCGACAAAAGCGAGAGCGAGAAAGAATGAAGGAGTAAGTGAGATGACAAACATGAAAGAGTTCCGAAGCCTCGCTCGCGTGACTCCTTTTATCTGTAATCTTTCACGTATATGTCATCTCACTATAGAAAATAAAATTTTTGTATTTCGCATTTTATATATCTGAAAATAATTGTAATGGATTAATTACATTTTTGTGATTAAAATGACATGAAATACGACATAAATCGGATTATTTTTAATGAAATCAGTAATCATAATTTTAATTACATAATTGACTAAAAATTATCTCATTTATGTCGTGTTTCGTGTCATTATCGACAAAGTGCAAAAAACATAAATCTTATTTTCTACAGCAAAATGGTATAAATACATGAGACTATAGATAAAGAAAGCCTCGCGACAGCTTCGGAACTTTTTGATACGTCATCTCGATTGCTTTTTATTACTTCTTACTCTCGCTTTCAACAACATCGTAATACACGAATATTGTGTGGCGATTATTATCTACAAACAAAACAATGGACCATGTGGCAACGGCGCACGTGCTCGGAAGCGGCTACAAAATCATCATTTGTCTTCGAACCGTTCAGCCGCTGTGTTGCCTGAAAAAAATCTCGGCTCACACGCACACAATCAGAGAACTCCGTACATGTGCAGAGCGATCTACGCCAGTATATGTACGGGATTCTCTGATTGTGTGCGTGTGAGCCGAGATTTTTTTCCGGCAACACTTCCGTTTAGCCGTTCAGTTGGTGAGTGTCTTGCAGAGATAGACGACGAAGAAGAGTCATTTTGGAAGCTTGCGAGCCATGCCTAGACGTAAGTATAATTATATTTACATCTCTTCATTCTCTCTCTCTCTCTCTCTCTCTCTCTCTGTTTCTCTCTCAAAATTAGAAACAAAATAAAATAAAGAAAAGAAATATTATAATATAATTTGTATTGCAGCACGAAGTGAAGGCAGTGCGACTGCAAATGCAGAACGTATGGCGACAAGGACAACGGCGTCGTCGGCGTCGTTGTCCTCAGCATCGACGCCGATGCCGAGGACGACAACGACGTCGACATCGATGCCGAGGACGACAACGACGTCGACATCGATGCCGAGGACGACAACGACGTCCACATCGATGCCGAGGATGACAACGACGTCGACGTCGATGCCGAGGACGACAACGGCGTGGACGTCGATGCTGAACACGATGCCGACGACGCCGTCAACAACGTCGAGGACGACTACGGCGACGTCACCGATGCCGGACACGAGGACGGCGACGGGCCCGAGGCCCAGAGGACAAAGTGTACAAAAGGTTAGCTTTATTATAAATTATGTTTTAATAAATACATATGCGTATGTGTGTATGTGTGTGTGTGTGTGTGTGTGTGTGTGTGTGTGTGTGTAAATGTAGCGTGTATGTGTGTGAGTGAGTGTATTAAATTGTGTTATAATGCGCGATCTTTTTTTAAAGCTAAAGTATCATTTCTCATATCCCGTTTTAAAACCATTTATGGTGAAGCTGTAACTGGCGTGCGCTTCAATATATTACTGTATTCTTTGCAATTTATCTGTTAATTTTATGCGTGATTTGCTAATGATACAATATATTGTTCAACCATGCGCCTGTTACCATTTCACAAATGGTTTTATGTAAAACTGGAATATGAGAGATGATATTCCAACTTTCCACAAAATCGCATTGTAACACGCACACACACATATACACATATTTCTACATATATGTATAGTATATGTATATATATTACATGTGAAAGAAACATTTTCTGTATATATATCTGTACTCGCGCATATTTTATACACAGACAGATATCATATACATGTAATATACATACATATACTACACATATATTTGTCAATGTATGTATATGTGTGTGTGCATGTTACAATGCGATTATATGGAAAGGTGGAATATGAGAGATGATATTCCACCTTTCGATATAATCGCATTGTAACATGCACACACACATATACATACATTGATACATATATGTGTAGTATATGTATGTATATTACATGTATATGATATCTGTCTGTGTATAAAATATGCGCGAGTACAGATATATATACAGAAAATGTTTCTTTCACATGTAATATATATACATATACTATATATATATGTAGGAATATGTGTATATGTGTGTGTGCGTGTTACAATGCGATTTTGTGGAAAGTTGGAATATCATCTCTCATATTCCAGTTTTACATAAAACCATTTGTGAAATGGTAACAGGCGCATGGTTGAACAATATATTGTATCATTAGCAAATCACGCATAAAATTAACATATAAATTGCAAAGAATACAGTAATATATTGAAGCGCACGCCAGTTACAGCTTCACCATAAATGGTTTTAAAACGGGATATGAGAAATGATACTTTAGCTTTAAAAAAAGATCGCGCATTATAACACAATTTAATACACTCACTCACACACATACACGCATACATTTACACACACACACACACACACACACACGCACACACACATTTATTATTTATATATATATATATATATATATATATATATATATATATATATATATACAAGGTGATTCAGGACCTCTGAGACAAACTCTGAGGAACGATAGATCTCGCAAAGAGGATCATTTTCTGTGAAGTAACCGATATTTTCTGATTATAATAAATATTACCCAAGATCTATATGCGCGATCGCGTAGCTCCTGAACGACACGTCAGAGAATATGGATTGCTTCACAGAAAATTTCCTTTGTGCGAGACTTATCGTTCCTCACAGTTTATCACAGAGATCGTGAATCACTCTGTATATATATATATATATATATATATATATATATATATATATATATATAGATACATGTATGTATGTATGTATGTATGTATGTATATAAAAATATTAATATTTTAATTTATTTTTTCAGCGCATTAATGATGCAGTGCGGCGGGCGGTATATCGGTAGAGGAGGAGGCAAAAATACCCCGCTTACATGCCGGCAATGCCATCCGGGTACATGCCTGCACCTTCTGCACCAACCGGATATATGCCCGTACCCCCTGCACCAACCGTATATGTGCCCGCACCCCCCGCATCATCCGGATACGTGCCCGCGCCGCCTGCACCAACCGGATATGTGCCCGCACCCCCTGCATCAACCGGATATGTGCCCCGTTATTATTAGGATATAGGTTAAGTATATTTATATTGTTGCGTCCCTGGATTTCATCCTTGTATCTGAAGTATGCCGTCTCCGAGAGATCGTTTCCAAGCGCGTTGCCGGGGTTTGTTGAACAACAACGGGAGACATTTTGGAAGAGAGCCGCCATCTTGAGTCTCGCGACGGATGTCATTCCGTGCAGACGTATTAGCCGATTACGACATTATAATTATTATTTGTTCTGAGTTCTGTGTTTGGTTGAGTTCCATTATTAAAGTTCCTTAGTTTCTTTCTAATAAAGTGTATTCTTTATTTATGGCGTGGTGCGCGAGTGACGGTTGTGTTTCGCGTGTTCGAGATTTATCGAGATAGCCCGCGGACGCAACATTTTGGGGGCTCGTCCGGGATCAGAGCACACAACGAGCTATGGCTACGGGAAATGAGCAGCAAGATTCCACTGGAGTCACGACACGGAAAAGACTTCGAGCTGGGACTCCGCTCCGTACTGCAGAGATGGCAACGGAAGCTGCGACATCGGGGCCGTCTTTGGAGGCGGTTACTCTCCAATCTGCGCTGAGAGAGATCCGACAGCTACGCGAAGAACGCATACAGCGGCGAGCTGACTACGAGGCACAGTTACATCAGCGTGATGAAATGCTTCGTGGAATGGAGGAGAGGATGCGACAGCTGGACTACACCAATAACCAGCTAAGTCGTTTTAATAATAGAGAGTTATTAGAGCGAACTGAGCGCGGAAATTTAAATAACGAACTCGGTTATAAATTGAAGCCTGACATTTTCGACGGGAGTGTTTCTTTGCGAGAGTTCTTCGCTCAATTCCATCTGATAGCACGGGCGAATATGTGGTCCGATTCGGTTAAAACGGTCGCGTTAGCGTCATGTTTAAGGGGACAAGCACGTTCCGTGTTAGATGGAATTTGTGAGATGGAGAATCTAAAGTTTGAGGAATTAAAATCAAGGTTAGAATTGCGTTTTGGGGAAGGGCATTTAGCCCAGACATATTATATGCAATTCACTAATAGAAAACAAAAAAATTCTGAAGATCTAGCTACATTGGGCGCAGATTTGGAACGTCTCTCGCGATTGGCTTACTCCGAATGCTCACACGAGGTGACAGATAAAATTGCTTGTGCGCAATTTATCGCTGCGTTATCAGACGGTTTTGTTAAACACACGTTACAATTAGAGGGAGTGACTTCTTTGAAATTAGTTTTAGAAAGAGGCATGGCCGTTAAGATTATTCAAGAAAGTAGTTTCAACAAAAGAAAGGACGAGAGAAATAATTTTCAATTCAGAAATGAAAGGAAAAGATTTGATTACATGAAATATAATAGGAGTACAAAGAAAGAGGAAGGAAAAAAAGATAGTAAGAATTTGGAGAAGAATAAATCTTTTAATAGAGTGCAAAGGAGCTTTGTTAAAAATAAAGAGTGTTGGCAATGTGGAGCACAGGGACACAACCGGTCAGAATGTCCTGCATTAACTAGCAAGGAAAACAAGGGTTAGTCGAGCTTTACGGGGCAAGTTCGGCTAACAAAGTCAGTGCCCCGAAAATTATTTATAAATGCTCTTCGATAAATAAAGTTAAGAAAGATTTCTTTAGTTATAAGGGAAAGATTGATGGAGAACTTTGTATGTTCAAAATTGATACGGGTTCTGATATTTCGATTTTGAATGAAAGATTGGCTAAGGGGCTTAGCCGGCGGATTGATGAAAACTATTGTAGTTTGAAATACCCGACAGGTGAAACGGTTGTAATTCGTAATAAAGTCGTCGTGAGAGTAGAATTGGGAAAATATTCCCTAGATGTTCCTATGTTGATAGCTAGGATTTCAGATGATTGTATTCTAGGGACTGACTTTCTTGAGGTGATCAATTTGAAAGGAGTCTTTGAGCCTGTTTTTGGGAATGGTGCACAACGGAATCGCGGAGAATTTTCTTGTTCTCGAATAGATTCGACGGAAAAAGTTCTTAATTTCTTGAAGAAACTTTTTGAGGAAAATTCAGGAAATTTAAATTCTGAACAGAAGGGTGTTTTTGCTGAATTTTTAAATGAATTTCAGGATGTATTTTTGGAAGATATAACTGCAGGGAATTGCGAAATTGTGGAGCACAGCATTAATATAAGGGATTCCGAACCTATCAAACAAGTTCCACGCCGGGTTCCTATACATCTCAGAGGGAAGGTGGACCAGATTATTCAGGAAATGAAATCACAAGGTGTGATCGAGGAATCTCGGAGTCCATGGGTTTCTCCTGTGGTATTAGTAAAGAAAAAGGATGATTCATTAAGGGGATGCACAAGCTCGTCTGTTTTACCGACCAAAACGATAATTTTTTGTGCACCGAAATGTTTTTATTGGTTGTATAGAATAATAAATCCCTTTCCATGATTGAAGTACACACAGTAATATTGCCCGAACCTATCTCTTTTTATGTTAAAAACGAGGAAAATTAAAAAATTACAGTTTTATTATCGGCTTGTGGCGTCAACTCATAACAACAATTCCTTAATATAAAAGTTTTGCAGTTTGTACGCACAAAATAGAATAACTTCGTTATCGGAATTGCATGAAAGAATATAGGTGAACGTTTAGAAATGTATTTAGAAGCCTAGTAAAAAAGATTTCAGTGCAGAAAATTTTCGTGTATATGTGTGTGTGCGAGATCGAGGCTCA
>CAJQTV010000630.1:0-11688 GCA_907163055.1 Formica aquilonia x Formica polyctena | reverse complement strand
ACGTAACTAAAGCGTTCCGAACAAAGGAAACTTGCGTACATAGCGATCTTAGCTCAGTGTCGCCGAGAAGCGTTGTTCCTCATTTCCTTGTGTGTTATGAAAAATTTTCGGTCAAAATCTCGCTTACAGGCATGTAACTAAGTCGTTCCGAACGAAGGAAACTTGCGTACATAGCGATCTTAGCTCTGTGTGCCGAGAAGCGTTGTACCTCAATTTCCTTGATGTGTTATGAAAACTTTCGGTATATCTCACTTACAGGTACGTAACTAAGATCGTTCCGAACGAAGGAAACTTGCGTACATAGCGATCTTAGCTCTGTGTGCCGAGAAGCGTTGTTCCTCAATTTCCTTGAGGTGTTATGAAAACTTTCGGTAAATCTCCCTTACAGGCACGTAACTAAGTCGTTCCGAACGAAGGAAACTTGCGTACATAGCGATCTTAGCTCTGTGTGCCGAGAAGCGTTGTTCCTCAATTTCCTTGATGTGTTATGAAAACTTTCGGTATATCTCGCTTAAGGCTCGTTAACTAAGTCGCTTCCCGAACGAAGGAAACTTGCGTACACTAGCGCTCTTAGCTTGTAAGCCGAGAAGCGTTGTTCCTTCAATTTTGCCTTGATGTGTTATTTGAAAAACTTTCGGCATATCTCATTTACAGGCACGTAACTAAGTCGTTCCGAACGAAGGAAACTTGCGTACATAGCGATCTTAGCTCTGTGTGCCGAGAAGCGTTGTTCCTCAATTTCCTTGAGGTGTTATGGAAATTTTCGGCAAATCTCGCTTACAGGCACGTAACTAAGTCGTTCCGAACGAAGGAAACTTGCGTACATAGCGATCTTAGCTCTGTGTGCCGAGAAGCGTTGTTCCTCAATTTCCTTGATCTGTTATGAAAACTTTCGGTATATCTCACTTACAGGTACGTAACTAAGTCGTTCCGAACGAAGGAAACTTGCGTACATAGCGATCTTAGCTCTGTGTGCCGAGAAGCGTTGTTCCTCTATTTCCTTGATTTGTTATGGAAATTTTCGGCAAATCTCGCTTACAGGCACGTAACTAAGTCGTTCCGAACGAAGGAAACTTGCGTACATAGCGATCTTAGCTCTGTGAGCCGAGAAGCCGTTGTTTCCTCCCAAATTTCCCCCCCCTTGATCTGTTATAGGAAAAAACCTTTTTCAATCGGCATATCTCACTTATAGTCACGTAACTAAGTCGTTCCGAACGAAGGAAACTTGCGTACATAGCGATCTTATCTCTGTGAGCCGAGAAGCGTTGTTCCTCAATTTCCTTGATGTGTTATGAAAATTTTCGGCAAATCTCGCTTACAGGCACGTAACTAAGTCGTTCCGAAGGAAGGAAACTTGCGTACATAGCGATCTTAGCTCTGTGAGCCGAGAAGCGTTGTTCCTCAATTTCCTTGATGTGTTATGAAAATTTTCGGCAAATCTCACTTATAGGAACGCAACTAAGACGTTCCGAACGAAGGAAACTTGCGTACACAGCGTTCTCAACTCTGTGAGCCGAGAAGCGTTGTTCCTCAATTTCCTTGATGTGTTATGAAAATTTTCGGCAAATCTCACTTACAGGCACGTAACTAAGTCGTTCCGAACGAAGGAAACTTGCGTACATAGCGATCTTAGCTCAGTGTGCCGAGAAGCGTTGTTCCTCAATTTCCTTGATGTGTTATGAAAATTTTTGGGCTCTGTGTGCCGAGAAGCGTTGTACCTCAATTTCCATGATGTGTTATGAAAACTTTCGGTATATCTCACTTACAGGCACGTAACTAAGTCGTTCCGAACGAAGGAAACTTGCGTACATAGCGATCTTAGCTCTGTGTGCCGAGAAGCGTGTTTCCTCATTTCCTTGATGTGTTATGAAAATTTTCGGCAAATCTTGCTTACAGGCACGTAACTAAGTCGCTCCGAACGAAGGAAACTTGCGTACATAGCGATCTTATCTCTGTGAGCCGAGAAGCGTTGTTCCTCAATTTCCTTGATGTGTTATAAAAATTTTCGGCATATCTCGCTTTACAGGTACGGATAAACTAAGTCGTTCCGAACGAAGGAAACTTGCGTACATAGCGATCTTAGCTCTGTGTGCCGAGAAGCGTTGTTCCTCAATTTCCTTGATGTGTTATGAAAACTTTCGGCTAATCTCGCTTACAGGCACGTAACTAAGTCGTTCCGAACGAAGGAAACTTGCGTACATAGCGATCTTAGCTCTGTGAGTCGAGAAGCGTAGTTCCTCAATTTCCTTGATGTGTTATGAAAATTTTCGGCAAATCTCACTTACAGGCACGTAACTAAGTCGTTCCGAACGAAGGAAACTTGCGTACATAGCGATCTTAGCTCTGTGTGCCGAGAAGCGTTGTTCCTCAATTTCTTTGATGTGTTATGAAAACTTTCGGTATATCTCACTTACAGGTACGTAACTAAGTCGTTCCGAACGAAGGAAACTTGCGTACATAGCGATCTTAGCTCTGTGTGCCGAGAAGCGTTGTTCCTCAATTTCCTTGATGATGAAAATTTTCGGCAATCTCACTTATAACTAAGTCGTTCCGTCGAAGCCGTACATTAGCGAATGAAGCCGAGAAGCGTTGTTCCACCATTTCCTTTATGTGTTATGGAAACTTTCGGTAAATCTCACTACAGGTACGTAACTAAGTCGTTCCGAACGAAGGAAACTTGCGTACATAGCGATCTTCGCTCTGTGTGCCGAGAAGCGTTGTTCCTCAATTTCCTTGATGTGTTATGAAAATTTTCGGCAAATCTCGCTTACAGGCACGTAACTAAGTCGTTCCGAACGAAGGAAACTTGCGTACATAGCGATCTTAGCTCTGTGTGCCGAGAAGCGTTGTTCCTCAATTTCCTTGATGTGTTATGAAAATTTTCGGCAAATCTCACTTACAGGCACGTAACTAAGTCGTTCCGAACGAAGGAAACTTGCGTACATAGCGATCTTAGCTCTGTGTGCCGAGAAGCGTTGTTCCTCAATTTCCTTGATGTGTTATAAAAATTTTCGGCCAATCTCGCTTACAGACACGTAACTAAGTCGTTCCGAACGAAGGAAACTTGCGTATATAGCGATCTTAGCTCTGTGTGCCGAGAAGTGTCGTTCCTCAATTTCCTTGATGTGTTATGAAAACTTTCGGTATATCTCACTTACAGGTACGTAACTAAGTCGTTCCGAACGAAGGAAACTTGCGTACATAGCGATCTTAGCTCTGTGTGCCGAGAAGCGTTGTTCCTCAATATCCTTGATGTGTTATGAAAATTTTTGGCCAATCTTGCTTACAGGCACGTAACTAAGTCGTTCCGAACGAAGGAAACTTGCGTACATAGCGATCTTAGCTCTGTGTGCCGAGAAGCGTTGTTCCTCAATTCCCTTGATGTGTTATAAAAACTTTCGGCAAATCTCGCTTACAGGCACGTAACTAAGTCGTTCCGAACGAAGGAAACTTGCGTACATAGCGATCTTAGCTCTGTGTGCCGAGAAGCGTTGTTCCTCAATTTCCTGGATGTGTTATGAAAACTTTTCGGTATATCTCACTTACAGGTACGTAACTAAGTCGTTCCGAACGAAGGAAACTTGCGTACATAGCGATCTTAGCTCTGTGTGCCGAGAAGCGTTGTTCCTCAATTTCCTTGATGTGTTATGAAAATTTTCGGCAAATCTCGCTTACAGGCACGTAACTAAGTCGTTCCGAACGAAGGAAACTTGCGTACATAGCGATCTTAGCTCTGTGTGCCGAGAAGCGTTGTTCCTCAATTTTCCTTGATGTGTTATGAAAATTTTCGGCAAATCTCACTTACAGGCACGTAACTAAGTCGTTCCGAACGAAGGAAACTTGCGTACATAGCGATCTTAGCTCTGTGAGCCGAGAAGCGTTTTCCTCAATTTCCTTGATGTGTTATGAAAATTTTCGGCAAATCTCACTTACAGGCACGTAACTAAGTCGTTCCGAACGAAGGAAACTTGCGTACATAGCGATCTTAGCTCTGTGAGCCGAGAAGCGTTGTTCCTCAATTTCCTTGATGTGTTATGAAAACTTTTCGGCAAATCTCGCTTACAGGTACGTAACTAAGTCGTTCCGAACGAAGGAAACTTGCGTACATAGCGATCTTAGCTCTGTGTGCCGAGAAGCGTTGTTCCTCATTTCCTTGATGTGTTATGAAAACTTTCGGTAATCTCACTTACAGGCACGTAACTAAGTCGTTCCGAACGAAGGAAACTTGCGTACATAGCGATCTTAGCTCTGTGTGCCGAGAAGCGTTGTTCCTCAATTTCCTTGATGTGTTATGAAAATTTTCGGCAAATCTCGCTTACAGGCACGTAACTAAGTCGTTCCGAACGAAGGAAACTTGCGTACATAGCGATCTTAGCTCTGTGTGCCGAGAAGCGTTGTTCCTCAATTTCCTTGATGTGTTATGAAAACTTTCGGTATATCTCACTTACAGGCACGTAACTAAGTCGTTCCGAACGAAGGAAACTTGCGTACATAGCGATCTTAGCTCTGTGTGCCGAGAAGCGTTGTTCCTCAATTTCCTTGATGTGTTATGAAAATTTTCGGCAAATCTCGCTTACAGGCACGTAACTAAGTCGTTCCGAACGAAGGAAACTTGCGTACATAGCGATCTTAGCTCTGTGTGCCGAGAAGCGTTGTTCCTCATTTCCTTGATGTGTTATGAAAATTTTCGGCAAATCTCGCTTACAGGCACGTAACTAACTCGTTCCAAGCGAAGGAAACTTGCGTACATAGCGATCTTAGCTCTGTGAGCCGAGAAGCGTTGTTCCTCAATTTCCTTGATGTGTTATGAAAACTTTTCGGTAAATCTCACTTACAGGCACGTAACTAAGTCGTTCCGAACGAAGGAAACTTGCGTACATAGCGATCTTAGCTCTGTGTGCCGAGAAGCGTTGTTCCTCAATTTCCTTGATGTGTTATGAAAAATTTTCGGCAAATCTCGCTTACAGGCACGTAACTAAGTCGTTCCGAACGAAGGAAACTTGCGTACATAGCGATCTTAGCTCTGTGTGCCGAGAAGCGTTGTTCCTCAATTTCCTTGATGTGTTATGAAAATTTTCGGCAAATCTCACTTACAGGCACGTAACTAAGTCGTTCCGAACGAAGGAAACTTGCGTACATAGCGATCTTATCTCTGTGAGCCGAGAAGCGTTGTTCCTCAATTTCCTTAATGTGTTATGAAAATTTACGGTAAATCTCACTTACAGGCTCGTAACTAAGTCGTTCCGAACGAAGGAAACTTGCGTACATAGCGATCTTAGCTTTGTGTGCCGAGAAGCGTTGTTCCTCAATTTTCCTTGATGTGTTATGAAAACTTTCGGCATATCTCACTTACAGGAACGTAACTAAGTCGTTCCGAACGAAGGAAACTTGCGTACATAGCGATCTTAGCTCTGTGTGCCGAGAAGCGTTGTTCCTCAATTTCCTTGATGTGTTATGAAAATTTTCGGCAAATCTCGCTTACAGGCACGTAACTAAATCGTTCCGAAGAAAGTAAACTTGAGTACATAGCGATCTTAGCTCTGTGTGCCGAGAAGCGTTGTTCCTCAATTTCCTTGATGTGTTATGAAAACTTTCGGCATATCTCACTTACAGGCACGTAACTAAGTCGTTCCGAACGAAGGAAACTTGCGTACATAGCGATCTTAGCTCTGTGTGCCGAGAAGCGTTGTTCCTCAATTTCCTTGATGTGTTATGAAAACTTTCGGCAAATCTCGCTTACAGGCACGTAACTAAGTCGTTCCGAACGAAGGAAACTTGCGTACATAGCGATCTTAGCTCTGTGTGCCGAGAAGCGTTGTTCCTCAATTTCTTTGATGTGTTATGAAAATTTTCGGCAAATCTCACTTACAGGCACGTAACTAAGTCGTTCCGAACGAAGGAAACTTGCGTACATAGCGATCTTAGCTCTGTGTGCCGAGAAGCGTTGTTCCTCAATTTCCTTGATGTGTTATGAAAATTTTCGGCAAATCTCGCTTACAGGCACGTAACTAAGTCGTTCCGAACGAAGGAAACTTGCGTACATAGCGATCTTAGCTCTGTGTGCCGAGAAGCGTTGTTCCTCTATTTCCTTGATGTGTTATGAAAATTTTCGGCAATTTCTTACTTACAGGCACGTAACTAAGTCGTTCCGAACGAAGGAAACTTGCGTACATAGCGATCTTAGCTCTGTGTGCCAAGAAAAGGATTGTTCTCGGATTTCGATTGATCGGGTTATAAATATTTCGGTAGTATCTTCCTGTCGCGGCGACAGGTACGTAATTCTTTAATCGTTCGCGAAGGGTATTAATAGAGATCGCGAATGATCGTTCTAATCGCGGTGAAGCGTTAACGCTATTAGCGAAAGAAACAGGATTTCGCGTTCTCGGATCGGTAGCGGGTGTGTCGCTATTTTCGGAAGTATCTTAATCTGCATCACCCGGCGACTGAGGTCGTTCCGGATTTTCAGAAAGTACGCGAAGATATTAATAAAGATCGCGAATGATCGTGCACATTTTAACTAAAGTCGAGTATGCATTTACAACAGAATTAGGTATAGCTGGCATCCTCGGTTCGGACCGTATGAATTTTTATCCACTCGCGAATTCACTCCGGAATTAATCTGTTTATAATGGTTTTGCGGGTTTTGCGAATTTTTAATTCGCGGTATGGCATGGCACGAGTTCCTAATCTAATGAAGCTAAGGATCGTCTGGCATTTACAACATGGATGTATAGCGGGAGCGTTG
The DNA here is from genome assembly GCA_907163055.1 of Formica aquilonia x Formica polyctena. Classification (NCBI taxonomy): domain Eukaryota; kingdom Metazoa; phylum Arthropoda; class Insecta; order Hymenoptera; family Formicidae; genus Formica; species Formica aquilonia x Formica polyctena. The sequence continues at coordinate 4,943 of CAJQTV010000630.1, read as the reverse complement.
TAATTTCGACGTATGGAAGTTTACCGCAAACCACTGGCGTAATTCAACGTTCCGGAATATCGTATGGGCAATAAGTTTAATTTTCCTGAAGCAATTTTGTTAGATGTGAGCCTCAGGAGATCTTAGCAGTAAAAGGGACGACAAGGTCCTTTCTTAATGGATTAGCGTGTTATCTCGGGTATGGAAAAGTATTTTCTAGTTAACAGTTAGTCTGGATATGACTCTTTGCTTAATTTCCTGGATTTTGGGATAATGATCTCGCTTAGGTAAAATTGGGATAATGACTTTGCTTAATGGACTTGGGAAAAAGATTTTCTTTGACTGACTTTTTTCTTAATAGTTTTGGGATAATGATCTTGCTTAATGGATTTGGGATAATGATTTGCTTAATGGAAAAGGATTTTCTTTGGACTGGGATCCTTTTTGCTTAATAGTTTTGGGATAATGATTTTGCTTAATGGAAAAGGATTTTCTTTGACTGATCCTTTTCTTAATAGTTTTGTGATAATGATAAGGATTTTGACCTTTTCTTAATAGTTTTGGGGTAATGAGTTTGCTCACTGGAAAAAGGGATTTCTTTGACTGATTCCTTTCTTAATAGTTTTGGGATAAGAGTCCCAAGGGTAAGCAATTCTCGGATTCGTATGCTATTGTTACCCAAAAGGAACAGTTTGAATTCGTAGCAATAATACATGCATATGAATTAAATTTAGGTATAAGTCCTACCTTGTAGCGATTTCACTCCAACAGCATGGGGTGTTCTGCCGTACCCCAGTGTTCCGGTGTCGAGGCGTCGTACCACCTGTGAAGGATCTCCGCCCGGATTTGTAAATATCTCGTCCTTCTCGGGTCCTTTTCGTTGATATCGAAAGGCGGCATCCACGGGTGTTCGATAGTTAGTTATATGGCCGTCAGCTTAGTTGGCCATTTCACGAGTTCACTTTTATTGTTATTTCGGTCCGCGAATGAATTTAGAACACTAGATTCAAACAATGCCTCGTATTCCGAATCGTAATACGGCTCTACTCCGATGTATTGTGCCTCGTAAGAATTGGCGGGTTCTGATGATAGCTCTATTAGTTGGCGTCGCGCACGTTTCTTCACTCCGCCTCGCCTACTTTTTGGCATTTGTTAATATCGAGAGTTAGGATCGCGAACACTGGCTTTATTCATTGGTTTATATGTGTAAACGCGTAGCGTGCGAGGGACCGCACTGCTATTTCGGAGGTGTGTGAGTTGTGTAATACGGCGTGCGAGGGACCGCACTAGCTGTATTATTTGTCTGTTGCTAAATACAATAGTGGCGTGCGAGGGACCGCACTGCTATATTGTAATTAGGTGTGTTATTTGTGTGATGAATAAGCCAGGTGACACTCGAATTATAATTCTCACTTAAATTCACGAGAAGTAGATATTCAATATAAAAGAATAATTAATATGTTGAACGCGTGGCGGAATAAAGTGATACGTATGAACGTAGAAGTATGAGGGTTTTTATCCTTCAAAATAATCAACTATAATTTTAACGTTATAATATATTTATTCACCACTTGTACACTAATACACTTAAGAGTTAAAGTTGTGTCGAGAAGCGTTGTTCCTCAATTTCCTTGATGTGTTATGAAAACTTTCGGTATATCTCACTTACAGGCACGTAACTAAGACGTTTCGAACGAAGGAAACTTGCGTACTTAGCGATCTTAGCTCTGTGTGCCGAGAAGCGTTGTTCCTCAATTTCCTTGATGTGTTATGAAAACTTTCGGCAAATCTCGCTTACAGGCACGTAACTAAGTCGTTCCGAACGAAGGAAACTTGCGTACATAGCGATCTTAGCTCTGTGTGTCGAGAAGCGTTGTTCCTCAATTTGCTTGATGTGTTATGAAAACTTTCGGTATATCTCACTTACAGGCACGTAACTAAGTCGTTCCGAACGAAGGAAACTTGCGTACATAGCGATCTTAGCTCTGTGTGCCGAGAAGCGTTGTTCCTCAATTTCCTTGATGTGTTATGAAAACTTTCGGCAAATCTCGCTTACAGGCACGTAACTAAGTCGTTCCAAAGAAGGAATCTTGCGTACATAGCGATCTTATCTCTGTGAGCCGAGAAGCGTTGTTCCTCAATTTCCTTGATGTGTTATGAAAAATTTTCGGTATATCTCACTTACAGGCACGTAACTTAGTCGTTCCGACGAAGGAAACTTGCGTACATAGCGATCTTAGCTCTGTGAGCCGAGAAGCGTTGTTCTTCAATTTCATTGATGTGTTATGAAAATTTTCGGCAAATCTCGCTTACAGGCACGTAACTAAGTCGTTCCGAACGAAGGAAACTTGCGTACATAGCGATCTTAGCTCTGTGAGCCGAGAAGCGTTGTTCCTCAATTTCCTTGATGTGTTATGAAAACTTTCGGTATATCTCACTTACAGGTACGTAACTAAGTCGTTCCGAACGAAGGAAACTTGCGTACATAGCGATCTTAGCTCTGTGTGCCGAGAAGCGTTGTAACTCAATTTCCTTGATGTGTTATGAAAACTTTCGGTATATCTCACTTACAGGTACGTAACTAAGTCGTTCCGAACGAAGGAAACTTGCGTACATAGCGATCTTAGCTCTGTGTGCCGAGAAGCGTTGTTCCTCAATTTCCTTGATGTGTTATGAAAATTTTCGGCAAATCTCGCTTACAGGCACGTAACTAAGTCGTTCCGAACGAAGGAAACTTGAGTACATAGCGATCTTAGCTCTGTGTGCCGAGAAGCGTTGTTCCTCAATTTCCTTGATGTGTTATGAAAACTTTTCGGTATATCTCACTTACAGGTACGTAACTAAGTCGTTCAGATCGAAGGAAACTTGCGTACATAGCGATCTTAGCTCTGTGTGCCGAGAAGCATTGTTCCTCAATTTCCTTGATGTGTTATGAAAATTTTCGGCAAATCTCGCTTACAGGCACGTAACTAAGTCGTTCGAACGAAGGAAACTTGCGTACATAGCGATCTTAGCTCTGTGTGCCGAGAAGCGTTGTTCCTCAATTTCCTTGATGTGTTATGAAAATTTTCGGTATATCTCACTTACAGGCACGTAACTAAGTCGTTCCGAACGAAGGAAACTTGCGTACATAGCGATCTTAGCTCTGTGTGCCGAGAAGCGTTGTTCCTCAATTTCCTTGATGTGTTATGAAAATTTTCGGCAAATCTCGCTTACAGGCACGTAACTAAGTCGTTCCGAACGAAGGAAACTTGCGTACATAGCGATCTTAGCTCTGTGTGCCGAGAAGCGTTGTTCCTCAATTTCCTTGATGTGTTATGAAAATTTTCGGCAAATCTCGCTTACAGGCACGTAACTAAGTCGTTCCGAACGAAGGAAACTTGCGTACATAGCGATCTTAGCTCTGTGTGCCGAGAAGCGTTGTTCCTCAATTTCCTTGATGTGTTATGAAAAAACTTTCGGCAAATCTCGCTTACAGGCACGTAACTAAGTCGTTCCGAACGAAGGAAACTTGCGTACATAGCGATCTTAGCTCTGTGTGCCGAGAAGCGTTGTTCCTCAATTTCCTTGATGTGTTATGAAAATTTCGGCAAATCTCGCTTACAGGCACGTAACTAAGTCGTTCCGAACGAAGGAAACTTGCGTACATAGCGATCTTAGCTCTGTGTGCCGAGAAGCGTTGTTCCTCAATTTCCTTGATGTGTTATGAAAATTTTCGGCAATCTCGCTTTACAGGCACGTAACTAAGTCGTTCCGAACGAAGGAAACTTGCGTACATAGCGATCTTAGCTCTGTGTGCCGAGAAGCGTTGTTCCTCAATTTCCTTGATGTGTTATGAAAATTTTCGGCAAATCTCGCTTACAGGCACGTAACTAAGTCGTTCCGAACGAAGGAAACTTGCGTACATAGCGATCTTAGCTCTGTGTGCCGAGAAGCGTTGTTCCTCAATTTCCTTGATGTGTTATGAAAACTTTTCGGTAAATCTCACTTACAGGCACGTAACTAAGTCGTTCCGAACGAAGGAAACTTGCGTACATAGCGATCTTAGCTCTGTGTGCCGAGAAGCGTTGTTCCTCAATTTCCTTGATGTGTTATGAAAACTTTCGGCAAATCTCACTTACAGGCACGTAACTAAGTCGTTCCGAACGAAGGAAACTTGCGTACATAGCGATCTTAGCTCTGTGTGCCGAGAAGCGTTGTTCCTCAATTTCCTTGATGTGTTATGAAAATTTTCGGCAAATCTCACTTACAGGCACGTAACTAAGTCGTTCCGAACGAAGGAAACTTGCGTACATAGCGATCTTAGCTCTGTGTGCCGAGAAGCGTTGTTCCTCAATTTCCTTGATGTGTTATGAAAAATTTTCGGCAAATCTCGCTTACAGGCACGTAACTAAGTCGTTCCGAACGAAGGAAACTTGCGTACATAGCGATCTTAGCTCTGTGTGCCGAGAAGCGTTGTTCCTCAATTTCCTTGATGTGTCTTGAAAACTATCGGTATATCTCACTTACAGGCACGTAACTAAGTCGTTCCGAACGAAGGAAACTTGCGTACATAGCGATCTTAGCTCTGTGTGCCGAGAAGCGTTGTTCCTCAATTTCCTTGATGTGTCAAATCTCACTTACAGGCACGTAACTAAGTCGTTCCGAACGAAGGAAATTTTCGTACATAGCGATCTTAGCTCTGTGTGCCGAGAAGCGCTGTTCCTCAATTTCCTTGATGTGTTATGAAAATTTTCGGCAAATCTCGCTTACAGGCACGTAACTAAGTCGTTCCGAACGAAGGAAACTTGCGTACATAGCGATCTTAGCTCTGTGTGCCGAGAAGCGTTGTTCCTCAATTTCCGTGATGTGTTATGAAAACTTTCGGCATATCTCACTTACAGGCACGTAACTAAGTCGTTCCGAACGAAGGAAACTTGCGTACATAGCGATCTTAGCTCTGTGTGCCGAGAAGCGTTGTTCCT